>SNQJ01S0020524.1:106282-125424 GCA_010110895.2 Picea sitchensis | reverse complement strand
GAGTTTAAAGCATTGGTGGAGAAAGAGTCGAGGAAGCAAGTGAAGGCTCTGAGGAGTGATAATGGTGGAGAATACATCTCTAACGAATTCAAAGACTTTTGCAGCAAAGAAGGAATTCAAAGAGAATTCATAGCGCCCCCATAACCCACATCAAAATGGGGTCGTGGAGAGGAAGAACAAAACGATCGTGGGTGCAACACGAGCGATGTTGCATGATCAGGGCCTACCAATGCATTTGTGGGCAGAAGCATGCAATAGTATGGTTTATGTGCAAAACCATTGTCCTCATAGAGTACTTGCCACGAGTACACCTGAAGAAGCTTTCACTGGTAAGAAACTTGATGTTTCTCATTTTAAGATTTTTGGCTCATCTGTTTATGTGCATGTGACCAAGAACGCTAGGAAGAAGATGGAGCCGACTGCTGAAGTTGGGATATTTGTGGGGTACACAGAAACACCCCATAATTATCGTGTGTATTTTCCTAATAGTAAGATGACTGTTATGCGACGGGATATAAAATTCGATGAAGGGAAATCCATGCGGTTGTTGCTTGAGAGGGAGCTAGACTTGCATGAAGAGGAGGAACTGCTGGTTCCCAAAGATGAGTCTCAAGATGTGGATCAACCACATGAGGAGGTTCATGGAGTGGAGGAAGCCACTCATGCAAAGCCATCCATCAGAAATGGCAGAAAGCGCACCACGAAAGCTGATAGATTGAGACTAGATGCTGCACATAATGCAGGAGCCCCTACTTCATAGTGCAGACAAAGACAGTCTCCTGATCGATTTACTGGATACATGGCTCTCATGAGAAAATGTATTGTGACTTAACCATTTTCCTTTCAGGAAGCAGTGCAGGATCCCACTTGGGTTGATGCAATGGTGGAGGAGTATGACTCCATTGTCAAAAGTAGTGCATGGGAAATTGTCCCAAGACCGGTTGACAAATCAATGGTAAGTTCAAGATGGATCTACAAGGGTAAGCTTTTAATCATTGCTCTTTATGTTGATGATTTAATATTGACTGGTGATGAGCAGTTTATACACTCATGCAAGGAGGACCTTGCAAAGGAGTTCAATATGAAGGATATGGGCCTCCTTCATTATTTCCTTGGATTGGAAATATGGCAGCGAGATGGTGAACTTTTTGTGTGTCAAGGCAAGTATGAAAGGGAGATACTGGGTAAGTTTCACATGGAGGGCTGCAAACCCATGGATACTACTCTTCCAAGAAACTGGGGTAAAGAGGATGCTACTTCTGGAGAGGTAGTGGATGCTACTGTCCATCGACAATTAGTGGGTTTGTTAATGTATTTAGTGAACACAAGATCATAGATTTGCTATGCGGTTAACCAACTGAGTCAAACTATGGTTAAGCCTACCAAGTTCTTTTGGAAGGCGAGCAAGCATGTTCTGAGATACCTGAGGGGCACATCTGAGTATGGCTTATGGTACAAACAAACATATGAGGTGAAGTTGCATGGCTTCACAGATGCAGATTGGGCGAGCAGCCCAACAGATAGAAAAAGCACATCAGGGGGGGTCTTTAGTATCGGATCTACAGCTGTTTCTTGGTACAATAGGGAGCAAAGATCCATGGCACTCAGTTCTGCGGAAGAATAATACATGGCAATGAGTCAAGCTGCATGTGAGGCTATCTGGATGAGAAAGACCTTAGTTGGTTTGTTTGGTTCTCATTTAGATCCGACAGTGATTCATTGTGATAATTAGAGTTGCATTAAACTCTCGATTAATCATTTGTTTCATGATAGATCTAAGCATATATATATATCTGGTATCATCATATCATAGATTGTGTGCAGCGGAAGATCATGTTGCTTCAGTACATTCCTACGAAAGATCAGGATGCAGACATTCTGATGAAGGTGCTCACCAAGAGCAAATTCGAATACCATAGAGACAGGATCGGGGTGAAGGATAATCCATTTCTTGTTGAGAGGGAGCGTTGAGATTCAACAAGAAGATCCTAGTGAAAATTATGCACCTACACTAGGATGGATCCTCAGGCTATTTTTAGGTGGAAGTCTATTTTTAGATGATGTCTATTTATAGATGGTGAGTGAATTTTGTTTATATATGTATGTCGACTATTATTATCCCTTAATGATAGTTGGACAATAAATATTAGTCTATTCTCAATGAGCACTTGGAAATAGTTAACTGAAGTGGCAAATCAGTTAGCTATAGGAAATTCGAGTTCAAAGGTTGACTGGTGGGACATGCAAGTCGAATTAGTTGTAACTGAGTATGCTTGAGTGATTCAAAGTTGTAGCGAGAGTTGGATGTGTAGTTATGTGAGTTGTGAAGTAGTTTAACTTCCGGTTAAATTGAGTTAAGATCGGTTGTACTATTTGTAACTAAACTTACACTAGTGAAGATTGGTGAATTGAGTATTAATTAATTCACAATCAATCGTCACAGCTAAAGATTTCCTACTGTTAACTACATGCATGTCGAGATCGGTGGAGACCAGTTGAGAGATAGCAATTTAGAAAAGGGACAGACTGACGTAGTTGTGACATTGGTAATTACACACTCATGCAACCACACACCACCCCGGTCGGATGTTCCCATGAGGGTTGTGTAGCCTAGGCAAGAGGATTCATTCATTGCGTGGGTTTCCATTAGCGAGGGTTAGCATAAAGGTATTTGTTTGGAGGCGATAAAATTGGCACATGCATTTGTCAATTTTGTATGGCGGTGTGAGATGATTGTATATTGTCTTGAGAGCTCTTGGATTAGAGTTTTGTATGAGATTGTTTTCATGATCCATGATATATACATGATATATGATAGTGGGGTTTTAGCTTTATGTTTTCCGTCAAAAACATTTGTGTTATGTGTGATTGATCTTTCTTCTTGATATTACAATTACTTAATCGTGTTTTAAATTGCGCAAGAATATTTGTAGAAGCAATTACATGTTAACGATTGGCATATAATTGTTAGATCGAGGAGAATCCGGGCAATACATAATTTGGTACAATTTCTACAACAACAACTTAGACAAACAAGCACAGTGTCCAAGTGAAGGCATAGTGTTCCTGATTGGTGTAGAGGTTTCCAATCCCCACCAATTTCCCATTGACGATTATGATTTACTCTCACCCACACTAGGTGTAGGTTATGGTAATACTATAAGTCCAACATATGGAATGAATTTCTTATTCCAATGAGTGCACATCTTGGTCAATTTTGTTCAAATTATTTATTGTAATCCATCTGCACATCTTGGTCAATTTTGTTCAAATTATTTATTGTAATCCATCTCTCACTAACTATTATCTAGTTAATGGCATGCATAGAAGATCTTATGTAAGCAATTTCAGTGTAGTTATAATTCTTGCAAACCCTCTAAGTAAGTTAGAATGTTGGTCCTTTGAAGGCATTCAATGCTAATTGGGATGTTTTTTTTTAATTGTAACTAGGAGATTTATATCAATAAAAAAAGACTATAACAAAGTTGTAGAGAAAGCACAAACAAAGTTGTTTCAAAGATGTCCAACATTAGCAAAATTCTATACTATCTATGAGCCAATAACCTAGCCTAATAATGTTCAGAGGATCAATTACCCAATACTTTTGAGAGACATATATTCTACAAAATAAACCAGATAGTCTAATAACCTTACAAAACATAAAAACTAATAAAAGACATGCCTACTTGTAACTTCTTCCAATGTTATATTTCCTTGTTCTAGAGATGGCTGCTCTATTTCCATTAAAGAGTAAGCTTTTGCTAGATTATTATAAACAACATTGAAACCCTAAACAAATGTCAATTCTGTTGTTACTCCAAAACTTATAATAAACCCCTGCACATGCCACCCCATTAATTGGGATATTAAATGTATATGGAATCTTCAAATATGGTAAAGTATCATTTCTTTCTATATTTCTCTTAATTATGAATTTCTCCACCAAATTTTATTTTCTTTTAAAGTTTTATTTACTAAAAATAAACTTATATATTAATCTCTTATTCTTTATCTTCAATAAATAAATGTTTTAAGTAAATGAATAATGTATATTACAACTTTCTCATTATAAGAATTTGTCAAATGTCAAATTTATCAAGGATTTACACTTTTTTTTGTAAGTTAGTAAATATATTAGGGTCTTCTTGAAAAAGTTACAAATCATTTGTCATGCGTGTCAACAGTGCCCAACTGGGAAACCACTGTTGGCACTAGTCCAAAAAGGAGTGACACTTGTCCAAAAAATAATGTTGTTTGCCATACAAAAACCCACAGTGCCACGTAGGGCGACGAGCTGTTTGTATGCTAATCTAAACATGCAAAACTACAATGCCGCATAGGGCAAGGGGTTGTCTGTAAACTGATCTAAGCTAGACAAAGCTAGCTGTAAAAAACAAGAACTGAAAAAAATTAGGCAAAAGAGCATTAGAAACCTGGATTGAGTTTTGGGCTTGCGAAGGCCTGGGTTTTCTTCATCTTCTCTTTGTCACGTTCTGCAATTCTCTATTGAAGATCCTGTAGAAAGGACACCAAGTTGTCCACCCTTCTCTATCGCTCTACGTCCTCCTATCCCTTGGTCAATTCGCGCAGTGAGGCTGTAATCTCTTCCCGGTCCGCACAATAGTTGCAGGTAAAATGAGGTTGGGAGTCGGCCGAGGTGGAGGGAAGTGGTGAGGGAGCAGAGGTGGCTTCAAAGGGGTGGCGATGTGGGTAGACAGGAGGAGGCAGACGACGAGGTGGGGAGGGGGGGGGAGGTGCATAGCCCAGAGAATTTCCCATGGCGTCAAACCATTCCACCCGACATCCATATGGATTAGAGAGCGGCGACAAGTCCTAGGAATCAAGAAATTGCTCTGCAGGAGCAGGAGCAATGATGGGAGCCAAAACAGGGGGAGCGTCTTCATGAATTGGCTCTGCAGGAGCAGGAGCGATGATGGGAGCATGAGTGATGAAGGGGGCAATAGCTATGAAGGGAGCCAAGACAGGAAGAGCATTGATATCCAGAGGGTGGTCAGAATTGGGTATTTCCTTGCCCCTGGCAGCGTACTAGGCGACTTCTCGCCTTGATTTACCTCTCAAACGGGGCATAGCGGGGGGAATCGCTGTCTTGGGGAAGAAGACGCAGAGCCAAATGACCAGAACACTCTAGAGAAGGAGAGGGGGAGCGCTGGACGACGAAGGAGGGAGAATGCTCCCGAGTTTGGCGGTAGGGGCTCCATAACTGGGGAGATGAGGTGACTTGCACGACACCATGGGCGCTCACACGCTGCAAGTCTTTGAGCGTGTGCAACAGGCTTCCAGGTTGAATGCTCTGAAGGGTGGCGACGATAGTGTTTAAACGTTGAGGCGATGTGCTGGGGGGGCAGGTTCCATCGGGCGCTAGCTGGCTGACTGTCTGGCGAGGTGGCCTCCCCATGGCCTGTCCACTTGTATTGCCTAGAAACACCCTATCCGGGGATCAAGGATTTACACTTAATTCCAACCAAATAAATTTATTTATTTATATAAATAGATTAATCTAAAAAAATGAGCATATCACCATCAAATCCAACCTAAAACTTGGTAGAGAGAATAACAACACTCCTTTACCCATTCAAACTAATTTTTTTTTTTTTACTTTTCAATTATTTAACATAATTTTTAAATATTTTTAAAATTCTGTTAATTTTATAAAGTAGTATGTATGGAGAGAGTTTCTTTATATCACAAAGAAGAGAATCTCATACAACAATTTAGTGTCTAGTTATAATCTTAAAATTACATTATTATTATTTTAATTTAAATTAAATTAATGACCACGGAATTACGATTTGTGAATTTGATATCGTATAAAACATGAATTACGATTTGTAAATTTGATATCGTATAAAATATTGATTAGGACAAGTTTTATGTATAGAAAATGATTACAAAGAATATTAGCATCGTAGCCTTACGGATGCGAATAACAGGAGTAAGCAAACCGATTAACCCGAACCCCATGGCTGTATGCATTTAGGCAGGTAAGTAACAAAAGTAGAAGCAGGATCATTTGTTTCAGATTCCCCTAAAATCTTCTTCCGGCCGGCTAAATTCTCAGAGGCCCAGCGATTAGCCATGGCATTGAAGAATTTAATAGCCAAAGTGAAGGGCTTCGAGGTCCCGACTTCGATCTCCGAGGCGAAGGGATTGATAAAGCTGAAGATGCCGTGGCAAATAACGGGTCCCTGTTCAGACCCCGAGTACGAAAACGCCGTTCCCAATGCGCTCGATTATCGTCAATTTTCACCCGCTTCGGCCCCTGTTCGCGTTTACGTTCCCTCGTCGGAGCCGGAATGGGTTTTTGACATCAAGTATTTTCCCCGAGACTACAAAAGGAATTTCAAGGACCGGAAAAGAGTTGTGCTCAACAAGTCCCAACTGGAAGAGGCCAGGCAGGAGAGGAAGGAAAAGGAGTTCTTCTTTGACGGCGGAAATGTTTTTCCGTCGAGCTATGTCATAAAGACAGAGATCCAAGAAGATGACAAACTGCCTGGAAATGGATACGAGTAGTGGAAGGAATAATCAGGCAGGCAGGTTGATTATGCTTTTATTTTTATCTCTTCTGGCTCTTCTGCGCTTTGTCTGTTTTAATTTGGATTATTTTTGGATCTGTTTGGTAACGCAGAGAACCTTTCCAATATGAAAACTCAAATTGTTGCTCATATGAATCTGCCGTTTAAATTTTCGGAATCTTTGAAATACGATATTATTGCAGCCCTTATCAGTGGGTGGATAGATTCTGATTTCACTGCGTTTACTTATTTATATTGGTATGCTTTTTAGACGAATGGATTGATTTAACAGAAACTGTTAATTTTTAATTTACATATCAAAAAAATGTTTATTACTTTTATTTGATCTTTGGGAGCTTTGAACCCCAGCCCTGGGTTGGGGGAGGATTTCATGAGATTTGATCTTTGAACCTCTCCTGTTTAAAAACAAAGAGCAGCAACCAGGATCATGCTTGAGCTTGAACTCCATAAGCACAAAACAGAAGAGCAACAGAAGAAATGGAACGGACAGAAAGATTAAATCTATATATCTGTTGTGTAATTACAAGGAGATCACCTTTATTTATAATAAACTGGGAGGATCCCAGCATTACAGATGGCTGGTTGGGTAGTTCACCTACCAAGTAGTCAATTATGCACAGTGATTAGATCACTTAACCACATGGTGTATGTACACCAACACACCCGATAAGTGCAACTTAGAGAAGAATGAAAAGGACGTTAAATCTCAAAAATTGGTCTCCACTATAAGGCCATGATAATTATCCATGTACAAAATGTTCAAAGGATGGACACTGGCAAGGGACCAGAATGAGGCTCCGGGAAGGGAGTAACACCAATGCTGAAAGGCCTTGGATCTGAAACTGAAGAAGATTCCACAAAGATGCATTGAAAAGCAAGAGCATGAGGCCTGCAGAGGTTGAAAGCTCCAATTAGAAAGTATGACCAAAACTATGAAGATGAGGGCCAATTAACCTCAAAGAACATGGTTGAATTCTGAAGTGGAAGAGGATTGATTATAGGCACAAGGATAGCAAACACTCACAACTACCATATGAATGCTCCAAAAAAATAGGTGTTGGTTAGGAACCAGAACAAAGGCTTCAAATAGAAGCAAATGCCATCAACCATCAAAAGAGCAATGAGGCCTGTGGAGGCTGAAAGCTCCAAACATGAAGTATGACCGAAACTCTAGGGAGGGACAAGTAACCCCAAGCTAGCAACGCCATCAAAGATCCACATAAAAACTCCAAACAACCACACAAGGCTAAGCAAAGCTGAGTTGTTAATCCATTATGAGTTACATATCATCTGAATAGGTAGGTACAGAAAGAAGTGGTAACCATGTATGCTGATCAAAGGATCCGTGGAGAGGCAAGTCCACAAACTCTGCAACATGGTCAAAGGTTGTTTCAGCTGTCAAAGCCCACATGAATGGATTTGGCCGATATGTAGAAGACTGAGAGGTCCAAAGTGCATGTAGAAAGCGTGAGTTGTGGACCTATAAATGTGATGCTGATGTTGAGGATTGCCAAGAAACAACTTTTCATTGAATACCACAATGTTGTTTGCATCGATGAGGTGAAAATCAAGGGAGAGGCGAGAGAGATGCTTGGCACTAGAAGCATGAAGGCCGAGGGATGAGCATTCAAAGAAAGGAGAGCCACCACATTGCAAATCACCCATGACAACAAAATACGCTTACATGCGAACTTGAAGACACCGGGTTGTTGGTGGGCCAAAGTCTCCATGTATAGGCAATGAAGGCAAAATCTCAGAAAACCCATTTGAAGGAGAAGAGTGCAGAACTAATATCAGTGTTCCACGGGGATGCGTCCCCCAGGGTGGGGTGCATGCCTCCCATGTTTCCCACGCACCTGGGACAAGGGGGTGCTTGTGGAGTTGTTTCCCCACGTCCCTCTTTTGGGGAGATGCGGGGGGACACGACTTCCCACGTGTTGGACGAGTTTCCCCAAAAAGGGTTCGTGTGGGTGTCCCCCCTTGAAAAGGGGGGATTCTTGACATCCCCCCACTCGAAAGGGGGACTCCTGGGTGTCCCCCTCCAATTTTTTCCTAATAAGGGTTAAAAAACAAAAAAATTAAAATTAAAAAGAAAAAATTAAAAATTAAAAAACAAAGATTTAAATTGAGAGTGACTTTGACTCAGAGACAAATAGTGACGTTCCTTTTGATGGTCCTGATGACTTCATGCAGCAAATGGATGTAGAGGACCGGTCAATGAGATTGACTCCATGATGCTCATTTTATTTTCAATGTTCATTTTCAGTTTTAACTTTTGAGCCTCAGCTCTAGATACCAATGACCTCAGATCGAGTCTTTGACTTGTCACTCTTTACTATAGTCTATTTTTGAGTTTGAGTAATTCCAATTTAGTATTTCAGACTTTAGTATATACTATTTTGCTTAGTACCAATTAGATTCTAGAATGAGGAATGATGAATTTAAATCAATGTATCAATATTTTATTGTTTCTGTTTCATTTATGATTTATGAATCGATGTATTTCATTACTGAATTTGAATTTGAATCATGTTTATATCATTTACAAATTTGAATTTACTAATTTAGTACTATTTAGTATTTTACTATTTAGTATTTAGTATTTACATTGCACAATGATGAATTTGCATGGGATGAATTGTTATTGTTGATATTTTATTATTATTATTTTTATTTTAAAAATTTTATATTTTATATTTTTTATATTATATATGTGACGCCCCCGTCCCCCATTTCCCTATAATCCTTAAAATTTGGGGGTGCTTCCACATGTCCCCCTGTGTGTCTCTCCATTCCTGCACCTCCCCGTCCTGGACTCTTGGTGGAACATTGGCTAATATTGGGTGTATATCTGAGAACAAGCTACTACCGAGATGTGCTTTCTTCACACAAGAAATTGCCAAAAAATGAGCAGAAAAGGAGCCAAAAAAATGCTGTAGGAGTTTATAACATAGATCGAAAACACAATGAATGTAAGCTCCCAAATATGGATACTGCTCAGTGCTCACAAAGCAACACGACGTGGAAAAGCACTTATAAATGCAGGCAGGGTAGGAAGTGTTTTCCCTGATGGGCATGACATGGGAGGAAGAGCAGAGAGCTCGGAAAACACAGGGTCATGGCTACGATACAGGTTGAGGCCAGCACCAATGAAAAAAGCTGAAGCAATAGAGAAAGCTTTATGTCCCACGCTCGGATACCATGTTTAAAAAAAAGAGCAGTAATGAGGAATATGCTTGAGCTTGAACCCCATACGCACAAAGCAGAACAGCAACAGAAGAAATGGAACTGACAAAAAGATTAAATTTATATATTTGTTGTATAATTACAAGGAGATCACCTTCATTTATAATAAACTGGGAGGATCCCAGCATTAAAGATGAGTCATTGGTTAGTTCACCTACCCAGTAGTGATGAGTCAATTATGCACAGTGATTAGATCACTGACCTAAGTAAACTTAACCACATGGTGTATGTACACCAGCACTGCCTTGAGTGATGAGTGCTTTAACCATCAAGCCCCGTGTTAATCCTTCATTTCACAAACATGCATTATAATATAATAGAGATTGCATTTCCTTAATTCAAGCAGGATATCCAGTGTTGCATGGGAGTGTGCTCCAGGGCCCCCCATTCTCGCTCTGGAGTTGCTCCCACTACCAGAGCTCCAATGCTTCTGGAACCGCTTTGATCCTGTGAATTTTTTGGGAAGGACCGCTCCTGCTCCTTGCTCCCCTGCTCCCTAGAAACATGGAGGATATTGTATTTCAAATCAGCAGGACATCCCACAGAAAATGTACATTTAAAAATACAGATTACCTGCTTTATTATTTAGGCTTCATATGGGACAAATAGGCTTAGACTCACTATGATTCTTGTAAAATTCCGACCTTTATTAATCTGGAAAAACCTCTTGTTACTTGTAATAAGTTTAAGAACCAATCATTCAGTTTCCAATTCAATGAGTCTCGACTCTCGTTCATTACTTTTCTGTGCAGGCAGGAAGATGGGATTTTTTTTTAATCAAACTTTGGCAACCTCACCTACTATGACCCCTATTTTCCCTCAGCCTAGTAACTTATTTTTCCTATTTTAGATATTAAGAATAAGCAATCTTGCAAGTCCCACGCAAGAACTATGCTCTATCTGCATTATCATTGGACTTGGAGCAGAGTTTGTAAGTCTTGTCAGTCCAAGGTGATAGAGTTGCAGGGTGATTTTATTTTTGCAAATTACATGACTCAAATCATTGTTGTAATTGTGCCCTTCAGCTGAAGAAAGATAACTTTTCTTTTGCAGAAAATCTTTCACAGAAGGTAGCTTTGTTGATGCTAGTGGTAGCATTGGACAGGTACTTCTGCATTGGCATGTGTCTAGCATGCGGAAGTCTTTGAAAGCCTTTAGCCTTGAGTTTACTTTAGTTAAAAGGAATTAATTAAAGTAAAAGTGTTTTTATTAGTTAATTGAGTTATTTAAGGAAAGTGCTAAAAGTAATTAACATGTAAATCGTAAGTGGGTATGAGAAGTAATCTCAACTGTCAATCACTTTGGAGATTAGGTTTAGATTATAACTCATGATTATAAAAGCAAGGCTAGGGTGAAGGAGGAAGACATGTTTGATGAGAGATCAAAGTCAGAGACTTGTGTGAGATACACTTGTGAGAGACATTTGGTGAGAGACCAAGGTTGAGGATAGCAAATAAGGACTTTTGCTAGTGTGAGGAGTGTAGAAGCAAAAGACTTTTGCTTACACATGAGTGAGGAGATCTCACTAGTTGGGTGAAGAGATTTCATCCAAGTGTTGATGCAGAGAGGGTTGGATCACGAAGGATCGTGATTCAAGGTCTTGGATAGGTGGAGAAAGACTTCTGTCTAGAGGTCATATAGGTCAAGCAGAAGAGAGAAAAGGGACAGCCGCAGGTGGGTTTCAGCTGATAGAAGTCAGAGGAAAGTGTACCGCTGTACAGAAGCTGTCGTACAGTATTTTCGTACGTGTATGCGGGTGCCAGTGGAGACAGGCACGTATACTCAGTTGTGACAAAGGGAAGTCGCGTACACCTCGAAAAGCGTGCTGTTCAGGGGATGTACGACAAATAAGACTTTGCCAGGTTTATCTGTAGTTGTATTTCTGTCAATGGGCCATTTTCCCTGTTACTGGAGCCCTGATTTGACCATAATAAAAGCATCTTATGACTGGTTTTCCCTCCAGGGTTTTTCCAGGGGTTTATACCCAAAAATATTGGTGTCGTGTGTGAGATTTTTGGTTTCCTAGTTTATGCTTTCGCTGCATGTTTTAATTGATTACTCAGCTGTGCTTTTAGTAGATAGAGTGATTTTATTTTGAGCTAACTGTCGGGTGCTGGGTTGAAGTGATAAAGTCATCAAGCTTTTCTTTGCAATTTGAATAAAAACCTCTTCTGCATTAGATAGCAAACATTGGAGAACTTATGGTCTGATTATTATGGTGGTTGCCCCTTTCCTGTCATACATAATTTATTTAAGCATCTAAACTATTTTGGGGGCTATATATCTCTAAAGTAAATCTAGTAAGTACTGGAGGACATCTGCTCAAAGTAGAGTTATGCGTGTGCATACTGTCACGAGAGGGAAAGAATCATGGAAAGTTCTGTACTTCAAAATATGCAGGAGAAGAACTCAGAACAATTTCTACTATTTTGCACCTTTACCTTATAGCCCTTTCTATTGTTTCTGTTTTTATTTATTTATTCTTTCTGGCAACATCTGTAAGTTGACAGTATATGTGCTGATTTAGCAATTCAAGAAGATTTGGAAGATTTCTGAGAGTATTTTTTGTCTTTGTCTTTATTTGGGAGGACATGCTTGTTGAACATCTAATTTCCTTGGCTATAAAGATTTTACTGGTAATTCTATTACGGTATTCCTTAGAATCAATACATTAACCCCGTCTTCTGCAACTTCAGCATAAGTACCGGAATGAACTTTGGAGGCTCTTTCTTTCCAGAACTTTATCAAGAAGAAACATTGTTCTACAACAAAGTTCAATCAAGTGACACCGTGAATATTCTAAAGAAATTTATCTCAGAATCCAAGTTTTTGTGAATCCGGCCTAATGCCATCTGTGCTACATGCTCAAAAAACTGAATTTCTTTCTTGTGAGCTCCTTGGCCATGCCTGAATCATAATATTCTCTTAGAGTCAATACACTAATATTCAGGGTTCTACCAAGGAGAACAATATTATGGTGCAATAACACAAATTCCTTTCAATTGGCATCCTGATTATCCACCTGTGTATTACATGTCCTTTATACTTGTACTTTTGCAACGCAATAAATATACAATAAGATGAGTGCAGCTAGGGATTCTTCTATTGTGATTCCTTATTTTAGTTGTGTGCTGTATCATTTTGATATCAAAGCCTCGTTTCGGCTCTTACCCGGCTCTTACCCTGGCCTTTGCAACAAGGATTGTGCAATCACATCTTTTCTCTTCAGAGTTTGTCTCTGCCAGATCAATAGTCAATATTCTGTGGAATTTTGAATTTGTCTGAGATTCACACCCTTTACCAATTTGAAGAAAATGATTTTCTTTCCATTGTGTTTCAATTTCTGTTTTTGCTTGCTGGTTTTTCTCTTTTCCTTAAGCTAAACCTTGTTTTTTCACGGGAAAGAAAGAAACAAATTGAGAGAAAGGAAAAGAATAGAGCATTCGGTTGAAGTGCTGCCCTCCTAGAGGTTGTTGTTTTGTTCAGAGGTCTCTACTCTTCATGAATGTGGTCGAACTTGTCTTATGAAAGCGTGCCTTTCAATGCAGCATTTGCAATTCATGATTCCTCTCAGGGGATTCTCATCCCATGGTCTTCCATCTTTGTCATGCTTCAAAACACCACCCTTGTTCACTCCCCACAACACTGTTGTTTTCTTTTGTTGAAGATGCACACTTACAAAGAGCCCTTGCATTTCAACCTTTCCTCCACAATCTCTAGTGGTCTATCATCCATCGTTTGCATTGCCCCTTCTTTTACAAGTTCATCCTTTCTATTAATTTTTTTGCTTTGTTTGCATGGGTAGGTTGCTCTTTCAAGGCCATGTCATTCACTACTTGCTAGTGTGCCTGCTTAGACTTGGTGAAATTCGGCAGATAGAAAAATAGAAAAAAGATCCAAATACAGGAAATTTTGAGGTTTGCTGAGTTTTGCCAGGCTTCATTTTCAGGGGAGTTTAGCCTTGAGTATTTGTTTCTGAAGAGACTTGGCGAGACTCACGAGTCCCTGCTGAGTCTCACAACTCTAGTTTCATGTCTCCCAACATTCTCATTTGTTTGTCCCAAAGTTGTCAAACTTGGACTTGGCAAAAACTCAGTTGGCGTGAGGCTTGGCAAGACTCAGCAACTTGGCAAAACTCAACAAATAGAAAAAAATCAAAATATAGTAAATTTTGTACAGAAAAAATATATTGATGACATTTCCAATCCACATAAGCTATAAAACAACAGTCTATGCACAAATTCATAAGAGCATCTCATAAAATACGATAATACAAAATTTGACACTCAATTTTTTTCTGCAAAACAATAAACTGAAAGTTGAAATACAAATCAAATAGGTTGCAACCATGATTCCATGATCAATTTGAGTTTAGTATTTTAATTTTAACTTCCATTCATGCCTTTCTTTCCCTTCAAAACCTGTTTAAACTTTAACCCTCAAAATTCTGTGCTGGGGTACACTTTTGCATGTTGCGTTGGTCTCACAAGTTTAAAGGAGAGGCTCGTGAGTCTGAGTGAGTCTGCTGAGTCCCGAGTCTGAGTAGAGTACTTGTCTCAGTAGAGACTCAGCCAGGCTCATAGGGATTTGCGAGTCTCCCACGTGTCAAACAACCATGGTTTAGCCTTTGATGACAAAAGGAAAAGTTTTGCACCTTACATTATGTTTACACACACTAGAAATTAGAATTAGAACATTCTTTTCTAAATATTTAAAATCAAGGGCGCTTTATAAAGGCAATATTTTTCTTTTGATTTCTTTGTTAAATCAAATAGAAAGAGGGATAAATCAAATAGAAATAAAATAAAATAAATGTATTATGTTGTTATTTTACTCTTGAGAGTTTTTCTTCTTTTTTGCAAGTTGTTTTTCTCTATGCTGCAATATCAAAGCATTATAATGGTTGTGCTTGAGGAAGAATTAGTCTTGGGGTCCATATAGAATTGTTTTTCTAGAATTGACATAATCACTGAAGAATTACAACATCAACCTCAACAATAGGATATTTAACACCAACAACAAATTAATTTTCAATTATATATTTTGCAGCATCGATATTATTTGCAACATATGATGACGATGTTCTAGTAATTTCTTACTCAATTTGAACGGACAATTTCTAATCAGACAATTACAACAACTTCCCTAGTCACTGCACAAGCCTTCCAATTGGATACTGAGATCACCATTAAACCCTTATATGGCAGTCAGTTTAAATGGCAAAAAGATTAATGCATGAATAAGAAGCTTTGGGGCTTATTGTAGACTCCACTGATGTTGACAAATCAATGAAAGGTTGTGGTCACTTCTCTTCATATGGATGATCATGGGCTTATTTGACTGTTGTTGAATGTACAACATCTTAAAGCCACGCAACAACTTCCCATTCAATAGTGGGATAATTTCAAAGTAACTTATCATAAATGGATGTATCCTTTGGGCTACAGAGATGCTTTGCTTGCCTGTCCATTACACCTTTGATAACTTTGTGATTGAAGAAATTTGAGGCTCTTTAGGCTGCTACAGGTCTGTAAATTTGGGACTGTTTTATGGTCACAAACAGGCCTGTTCTTTCACAGATTTATGGTTGCCTTCAAGACTGATTTAAAGCTCATTTAATGCTGCTGTTTAGGGGTTAATTAAAGGATAGTTTTCTGTCGACTGTTAGCTTCTTAAACATGCATTAAAACAGTAAATACACCTCTCTGATTTTTAACACTTAATGCTGATAATAAACATGCAAACCATTTGCCCATGAATTTTTGGTCAACATGACCCTGGAAAAACCCCAAAGGGGAAAACCAGTGAAGAGGAAAATATATTATGGATTCTTAAGGAAATGTTACAGTAGAGATATTAGAACGTGAAATGAGGAATTTGCTTCAGCTTACTTATCTCAAGTCAGCAGCAAGTTACTCCTTGAAAGATGAGTCTGCATTGCCTTGAAGTTTGTGCCCTTTTTCCTTGTAAATCATGCCCAGCTCATGTGCTGCACACTCCTTGGTATTTGCGCCCTCTCCCTCTTAGCATATGCGCCCTCCTCCTTAACAAGTGCGCCCTCTTCTCATGAACTAGTGCGCCCCCTTCTTTTCCTTCTTCCTCTCCAAAACCCTTTTCTTCTCTTCCTCTCAAAGTGAACAATGAATGCCTCCTCCTTCACTTTTCTCTTTAGCCTCCTCATTAGGCTAACTTAGGAATCGATGGCTAGGATTAGATCGTAGCCATCCAAGATCAAGGGTGGAGATTAGATCTCCCCTTAACTTAAGTTCCCTAAGTCACTTTATGATTAAAAGCTCATAAAGTCACTTTGACTTTATAACATAAAGTAAAGTGAGTGAGGGTCACTTTCCCTCCTCGCACTCAATAACACTAGGGGGCCACTTTCCAAGGTACAAAAACTCAACACTCCCTCTTACCGAAGAAAGTGTTCTTCACCATTCCCATCTTGTCTTTGAAGTAGACATGCTTGTCTCTTGGCAAAGACTTCGTAAGAATATTTGCAATCTTCTCATCAGTAGATATGTACTCAAGCTTAACTGCTCCTCACCGAACCCAATCACAGATGAAGTGGTATCTGATCTCTATGTGCTTGGACCTGTCGTGAAACACTGGATTCTCAAAGAGTTTGATACAACTCTGATTATCACAGTGAATTAATATAGTCCTCATCTCATGACCAAATAGACCAACCAACAACTTGCGAAGCCAAATAGCCTCGAAACTAGCCTAACTAGCTACCATATACTCTGCCTCAGGAAAACTCAATGCCACTATCTTCTGTTTCCTGCTAAACCAGGAAACAACCCCTGATCCCAACCCGAAACAACACCCTGAAGTGCTCTTCTTGTCAACTGCGCATCCTGCCCAATCTGAGTCTATATAGCCAATCAACCTGACCCCAACACCTCTGACGTAGTCCAAACCATAATCCACTGATCCTGCTGTGTACCTCAAAACATGTTTTGCTCCTATCCAGTGCACACTCCTAGGCTCCACCATATACTGACTGAGAGTGTTCACAGCAAAACAAATATGTGGTCTAGTGTTGACCAGATACATCAACGAACCAATCAACTGACGATATCTCTTGGGATCCACCAACTTGGACTCAGAAGCACTAAGCTTCTTCCAGTTGGTGACCATAGGTGTAGACATGGGTCTACAATCCTCCATCTGAAATCTGCTTAGAATATCCGCTGCATACTTCCCCTGTCCCAGAAATACGTGCCCATCCTCCTGCCAAACCTCCATGCCCAAGAAATAATGCATCAGTCCTATGTCTTTCATCTCAAACTTTGAAGCAAGACCCCTCTTGCAATCAACTATGAGCTCCTCCCCTCCAGTGATAAACAAGTCATCGACATATAGGATAAGAATGAGAGTATTCTCTCCACAATGTAATAGAGATTCAAATCTGTCTCACTCTTCTCAAAGCCCATATGCAACAAGTAAGAATCAATCTTGGAATACCAAGCTCGTGGAGCTTTCTTCAGACCATACAATGCCTTTTTCAAGAGGCACACGTGGGACTCTCTCCCAAACACCTCGAACCCCTGTGGCTGCTCAATGTATACCTCCTCTATAAGATCATTCAGAAATGTTGTCTTCACATCCATTTGCTGGATCTTCCAACCCATCTCTTCTGGAATGGGCATAATACTCTTGATGGAAGTATATCTCACAACTGGTGCGAATGTCTCATCATAGTCAATCCCCTCAAGCTGAGACAATCCTCTCGCCACAAATCGAGCCTTGTGTTTCTCAATGCTACCATTTGCAGCATACTTAATCTTGTACAAGCACTTGGAAGTCACAACTGGCTTCCCCTTTAGCCTAGGCACCACCTCCCACACATCATTCCACATAATGGAATCATACTCCTCCTGCATAGCATCTCTTTAGACTTGTTGGTCTGCTACCTGCTCAAAAGTAGTGGGCTCAGAATCTGTGACGCTAGACACCATTGCCAAGTACGAACCAAACCTCTCTGGTGCTTTGCTCTCTCTCATCAACTTCTGGCTAGCTTCTTGGCTTCCTTCAAGGTCTCCTGAAACCATCTTGGTTTCCTCTTCCCTGAAGTAACCTCCTGTGGAGCAGTACCCTCATGCTCCTTAGTCTCATCCATAGATCTTACCATAGATGTCTGAGATCCTGAAGCATGTGCACCTGTGGTCTGTGTACCAGTCATCTGTGATCCTGTAGCTGTACTGGGTGGACCAATCACCCCTGAACTCGGTGTAATAGACACCTGAGGCTGTGTCCCTTGTGATGTATCATCCTGCATTTATGGGACCTCCTCAACTCTATCTCTCAACTCACAATATCTTCAAAAGGCTCTATCCTCCTCGAATCTAACATCTTTCCTTAGTGCTGGTATGTAGATCCGATAGGCCTTTGAGACCCCGCTGTATCCAACAAGGATCCCCTTCTCTGTTGTGGGATCCAACTTTGTCCTCTTTTTAGAAGGGACATGAGAGAAAGTCAGACACCCAAATATGCGAAGGTGTCCAACATCTGGCCTCCTCCCAGTGAAGGCCTCCTCAAGAGTCTTGCTACCGAGAGCTCTATGTGGACTCCTGTTCTGCAGATACATTGCAATACTGCAAGCCTCAACCCATAAGAAAAATGGCAACCCTTGATCATGCAACATAGATCTCGCTGCACCAACAATAGCCCTGTTTTTCCTCTCAGCAACCCCATTCTGCTGGGGGTTGTAAGGAACAATCAACTATCTCCTGATACCCTCTTGGGTGCAGAAGTCTCCAAACTCAGTGGAGGTATAC
The DNA here is from genome assembly GCA_010110895.2 of Picea sitchensis. Classification (NCBI taxonomy): domain Eukaryota; kingdom Viridiplantae; phylum Streptophyta; class Pinopsida; order Pinales; family Pinaceae; genus Picea; species Picea sitchensis. Next base: position 106,841 of record SNQJ01S0020524.1, on the reverse strand, counting down.
TCACCCCCATTGTCCGACCTCAAGACCTTGATCTTTCACCCTATCTGGTTCTCCACAAGAGCCTTAAACTCTTGGAACCTCTTGAAGACCTCACTCTTGGTCTTCAGGAAATAGATCCAGGTCCCCCTGGAGTGGTCATCAATGAATGTCACATAATACTCACATCAACCCAAGGAAACTGATGACATGGGCCCACACACATCAGAGTGTACCAAATCAAGTATCCCAGCTGCTCTACTGTCACTGTTCGAAAAGACAGTCTTGGTGTACTTCCCAAGAGCACACCCCCTGATGCTTAGTGCCAAACTGTGGCAATCCAGTCACAATCTCCCTCAACACCCTCAGAGCTCCATGATGCAAGTGAGCCATCCTCCTATGCCAAAGCTCACACAATTGACTGTTGCTGCGGCTACTAGCCAAAGCATGTAATGCTGAAAACTGACTTTGTACAGTTTCCCATCATGAGTCCCAATCACTCTGGCTGATGTGATACTAGACCCCTTAGGGTGAATGAGGACCTCCTCACCTCGGAAAGACACCTCAAATCCCCTATCCTGAA
>SNQJ01S0020524.1:26095-95619 GCA_010110895.2 Picea sitchensis | reverse complement strand
CATCAAGGGCATCATATCAATCAATTACTTGACATCAATCAATGACATCAATCAAACCAAACCATTTACATCAATGACATATGATCCAACAATCTCCCAAATAATCAAACCATTGGCATCAATGACAACATGATCCAACATAGTCCACATAGTAGATTTCAATTAGTGTATAGATAATTAATGCATCAATCAGGTAGTGGAATAGTAATTGAGAGCCAATTCTATAAGAAGGCACATTATCATGTATATTTCTTGGATAAATTGGACATATATCCCTCTTCAATAGTGGTTTTTCTCTTGGCACTTTGGTTCCATTATAAGTTTTGTTTGTAGTATGTATTTCTATGGTCAATAGTGATGTTATTTCCTTCTCTAACACTTGATTATTCATATTATACCATATCATATTTTTTTAGTTTCCAATGAATGGATACACATGTACAATTTATTCATTTTATATTATGTCTTATTATGAGAAAGACGAGCAAGTATTACTAGTATTATTTTGTCCTCTAGTCCATGTAGGTTACCAAACTAATATTTGCAAACTGGGATATTATCCACAACAAATTATTTCAACCATTCCTTAATCTCAACCCCAAGAAAGAAGTAAGACTATCGAATCTTGCACCTGAAGAATCTTTATTTTCAATCATTTTATCTTCGAATTCTTGTTTTTCCCATATCTTAGCATCTCAAATAAGAGAAGGGCCTATTGATCTATTCATAACTTTCATAACTTCAAGTGCTCTGAAAAAAGCTTGAGATATCTTGTGTTCAATGCTACCACAAGTAACAACTAGTTATTGCAAAATTTTAACCCTATTATCCCAACCTTTAGGGATATTATCCTTCTATTTTTATGTGGAAATTTGTAATATTCCCTAGCCCAACTAAGGTCCATTATGTGTAGAATTACACATAAAATTAATTTTTGATGCTAATAATTCATGTAGCTTACCAACTATAGGAAACATACATTTTAGCCATTTGTTGATACCATGAACTAGATGAATCTACACATTTTTAAAATAAACATAAAATGTGGATAATAAATTCAAATGTAGCAGCATATAAATCATTCTTGAACACAGAGTTAATACACAACAATCAAATTCATAATGCAACACAACAACAAGATAAAACACTTATATTTTAAATCAATTGTGCAACCAACTACTTGGGATGATCGTTCCACCCAACCATATAATTTTGGGGGCGTACACACCCTGCACCATTAAAACCCGCGTACATACGCTTGCTGCACCTCTACAGGTCACGTACATACACATGTTGCACCATTACAGCCCGCATATACTTGAAAAAGTTGCAAGTAAGAGGGCCAAGGCCATGTATGCATGAATAGGGCATTTTATAGATATAAAAAATATCAATAGAAAGTCACCCCCGAGTTTGGGCTAGCAATCCAAAAAAGAGGGTGGCCTCTCACTGTCCACTCACAGATAAGAAAATCCTACAACCCACTGCTATTCTCCTACAACTATCTCGATTTTCCACTGGTTCTCTTCCTCTCGACCTGCCCAAACCAAGGAATTTACCCCTTGACTTCTCTTTTCTCATTGGGAATCCCATTTGTTTATCAGGATATCTCTAGCAAACTCAAGGGAGCTCATTGCTAATATGACTAATAGGAAACTCAAGGGAGCTCATTGCTAATAAAACTACCAAGAAAACAACAACAATTATTTGTTGTTACAATGAAACTCACATATGAGTTCACCCTTTAGGCATAAAAACATGTCTCTCCATTCTTCTGCTCCAAATATTCTCCAGAATTCACCCTCCATGGTTTCTCTAGCTCAAATCTCTTCTTCCCTCTTCTCTACTTGTTGTCCATGCCAAAAAATTGACTCCCCTAGAATTGTTGCAACTTCCCATGTGAATTTCCTCTCTTTTATGTCTTGATTGAATTACACACTTTCCCAAGTTGATTTTACTCAACCCCCATTCTCCCAATAACTATGGGATGTGACTCCTCACACCCACCCTCTTACATGAATTCAATTATTTGTCTCTTCCACACTCAAACATAAAATAGAAGTTTAATGCATAATCCTAATAAAATTCAGGAATGTGGGTTGAATTAATAGATATGGGTAATTCCCCCTTGGACCCCTCTTAGACACTCCTAAACATTCCCCTCTCCTGTGTATAAATCATCCACCATCTCTTTCCATGTCCCCTAGTAGCTAGAATTACATTTTATTATTAAAATTCATAAATACAATTCGCATACACATCGCTTGGCCATGGTCACATTTCATATCTACATTATGCATTAATTAAATCGGGGATTATAGTGGGGATGTTACAGTCTCTATCCCATATAATTTTATTCCATCCTCGGTGCACACTATGATGATATACATGCACAAATTTACATCATAATGCTAAGAAAACAAAATCTTCAATTTTACAACTACAACAACAATTCCAACCAAAATATTTTGTTCCTCTCAACCTGTTGACCCAAGGAATGTAACCCCTTCACTTCTCTCATTCCATTAGACTATAACATTTTTTTATTAGGGCCCCTAGCATAGTTTGGCTATGACTTTGAGATGTGCTTACAAAACTCTAGTTGCTCAAAATGGAGTCTTACATTCTTATATTTTGTTTTCTTCAAAATTGTCAAAACATTGTGGGTATTCCTCCCACATGTTTTCTTCATTCTCCCATGTAGAATATTCAGGATTGTAGTAGGTCCATTTAACCTTTACCATCCATATGGAGTGTTTCTTCAGAAATTTAAATTTTCAGTCCAAGATGTGTATTGGTTCCACCCAGAAATCCCCTTCGTGTTCCACCTGGATTATAGTCCAATCAATTATGAGGTTAGGGTTAGGCACATATTTGTTTAATAATTGCACACGAAATACATTATGCACTCTCATGGATGCAGAAAATACCATCATGTATGAAATTGGCCCTATATTTTCTAAGATCTCAAAAGATCCACAATATCTTGCTACCAACTTTGGGCAACTTCCTAATCTTAGAAAACTTATCTTCACTTTCACTTTTAAAAATACATGTTCACCCACTTTAAAATCTCTGAAAACTTTGTTCTTATTTGCATAATTTTTCTACCTATCCTAGGAAGCCTTTAAATTCTACCTGAATCTTGTCATCTAATATTCCCTTCCCTTCAACAAATATGTCGCAATGACAACTCTCTTTGTTGGATTATCCCAACTTACTGTTGTGTTACACTTCCTACCATACAATGCTTCAAATGAACTCATTTTTAATGAGGCACGATACCCATTATTGTAAGAAAATTAAACTAAATGGATATAATCTTCCCATTTTTATGGTTGGTCCATCGCATGCATTCTAAGCATGTCCTTAATTATCCTATTATTCCTCTCCATCCTCCCATCTAACTTTGGGTGATACACTGTACTGAGATTTAGATTTGTCCCAAATCCTTTAAACAATCTTTTCCAGAAATTGGATGTGAATTTAGGATATATGTCTGAAACTATTTCCTTATGCACCCCATGTATCCTGGAAACTTCCTTCATGTAGATCTCTACAATATTTTTTTCCTTGTCTGTATTCGTTATTGGAATAAAATGTGCAACCATAGTTAATTTATCCACCACCACCATGATGGAATCATGTTGCTTCACTTTTCTGGGAAGATTTGTAATAAAATCAATATTAACTACTTTTCACTTCCATTCTAGAATGGGAAATGGATGTAATAGCCCTATTGGATGTCTATGTTCGGTTTTCACCTTCTGGCACTCTAGACATCTGGCTATGTAATTAGCCACTCCTTTCTTCATCCCAAGCCAAAACTATTGTCTTCTTATAGCTACAATTGTTTCTTGATATCTTGGGTGCCCAACATATGGCACATTATGCATTTCCCTCATCAATGTATTTTTCATCTCACTGTAATTTGACACATATTTTTTTCCTCTATACATGAGTATTCATTCTCTTGTAGCTTGTAATATTTAAATTTTCTGCTGTAAATTTCCTTGCTATAATGTTTCTTTTAATTGTAAATATTGTTGATCTAAGTTTGTTTCTTCAATAATTTTATCTTTTAGATCAATCTTGTACATGATAATGGCTGAAATATGGATCTCATTTGCTCTCCTATTGAGTGCATCATCCAATTGATTATCATTTACCCTGATATGATTAATTTCAAATTCATACTCACTAAGGAATTCCAACCATCGAGTTTGTTTGGCATTTAATGTGGGTTGTCTAAGAAAATGTTTCAAACCATAGTGGTCTATCCTAATGTGTCCACATTTTCAATGCATGAATAATAACTTCCAATTCTATATCATGGGTGACATAATTCCTCTCATACTCTTTAAATTTTCTAGACTCATAGCTTACCACATGATATTTTTGTGTGAATAATCCACCAAGTCCTTCCTTGCATACATCAGTGCATATCAAAAAATATTCATCTAGATCTATGATCTTCAAGATTAGGGCACTAGTCAAGATGTCTTTTAGTTGTTGAAATCTCCCTTCACACTTGGAATTCCATTCAAATTTCACTCCCTTCTTTTTCAAATAAGTGATTGGGATTGAAATATTTGAGAATTTTTTTTATGAATCTTTGGTAATACCCTGCAAGACCCATGAATGAAATGACCAATATCTCATTTCTTAGCGTTGGCCATCCTCTAATGGCCTCTATCTTCTTAGGAGCAATTGTTATCCCATCTGCTGAAATAATATTCCCCAAGTAGTGAATATTGTTTTGATAAAATATGCACTTAGCTTGGCATACAACTTATGCTCTCTTAAAACTTTTAGCACCATTCTTAAATGTTTTTCGTTTTCCTCCTCTATCTTTGAGAAAATGATTATATCATTCAGGAACAAAATTACAAATTTGTCTAGATTTTCCCTAAACACTCCATTGATTAGGCACATAAAAATAGATGGGGCATTTTATAGACCAAACGACACTATCGTGAACTCATAATTCCCATATCTTGTCTTAAATGTTGTCATTTTGATATCCTCTTTCTTTATCCTCACTTGATGATAACCTGATCTCAATTCAATGTTGAAAATATTCTTGTACCTTTCAGCTAATCAAATAAATCATCAATCCTTGGAAAGGGATATTTGTTTTATGGTAACCTTATTCAACTATCATAAATCAATACACAACCTTAACGTTCCATCTTTATTCTTTACAAATAACATAGGGGCTCTCCAAAGTGACACACTTGGGCATATATACCCCTTCTTTAACATCTCTTCAAGCTACATCCACAACGCTTTCAATTTTGGTGTGCCCATTATGTATCATTTCTTGGACATTGGGGCATCTCCTAGCACCAAATAAATAGGGAAATCAATGTCTCTCTTTGGTGGTAATCCCATAATATCCCCAAAATCAACTCCAAAATCCTTCAAGACTAGATGGTGTTCAATGCTTGTCCTTTTATCTTTGGTTGCCTCTTCCATATGGGCTGGAAAAATATGTCATCCCTTCTAGAAACTCTTTTTCAACTGCATAGCTGAAATTTCTCTAACAACTACAATTGTTAGAATTCCTTGAAATTTTGCTTGTTTCCCTTCTTCATCAATACAAGTGATTATCTTATTTTAATAGTCTAGGAAAACATGGTGTTTTTCCAACCAATCCATGCCAATTAGACAAGCATATGAACCCAATGGTATGATGTTAACATCTACCTTTGTGTTGAGTCCATTCATGTCTATTGGAAAATCTTTAACTAGCTCAGTGATTTTCCTCTTAGCCCCTATGGATAACTGAACTAACCAAGATTTCTTATGCTTACTCCTTTGCAAGTTAAATATTTAAACAATGTTAGAGTTTATGTAACTATGGATAGCTCCATAATCAATTAAAATTTTTATGGGATGGTTATCAATCTTACCTTCCACTTCAATCATCGGGGATTGATACTCCACTTGCTTGTTGTCCAAGGCTGCATAAATCCTTGGAATGTTTAATCCCATGTATTCCACTTTTTCATCCTCCCAAATGTTGTGGACAATCCGCATCCTTTCTCCTTTGTGAGGGTAGTCCCTATATAATTTATTTCTCTCACATCCCCAACATTGCATAGGCTTCTAACTTGGTCTTTTCCCAAATAAATTTGTAGTCTTATGATCATTTTGGGTTGAATGACCTCATTGATTTTATTGGGAGTTTTTCTTTAAAAAGGGTGGCTTAAAACCTTTTTGTCTTTGATTCTTTTTAGCCTTCATCCTATCATTCCAAGCTTTTTTTGAAAACTGACCTTCCTCTTCTCTGCTAAGAAAGATGTTTTATTCTCCTTATGACATCCTCCAAAGTCCCGAGGTTATAATATTGTATCTTGTCACAGTAGAAAGAAGGTAACCCACTAAGAAAAATTTTGATTTTGACTTTCTCATCCTTTATGAAGTCAACATATTTTAGAAACTTAGATAATCTCTTCTCATATTCATCCATTGTCATGATTCATAAATTGAGTTCAAATAACTCTTTCATATTTTGTTCATAGTAATGCTCGGACACATATTTCTCTTGGAAATTGTTGAAATAATGTAACTCAAAAGTGTATTCTTATTATTATTTGATATATTATTCATTGGATCAATCCCCATTGTGGATTGATCATGTAGGCCACTTTAAAAGGACCAAATCCCCTTTTGCGGATTGGTCATATTGTAATTGTAAAAGGAAAAAGAAGAAGTTGGCCCCATAATATATCAAAGAGGCCCCAAAACATAATAAAGGTGGTTATAACCACCCAGTTGGAGAAGTAGGCCCTGCCAGTGAAGAGACACTTCACACGTGCCAATCTTGTATAAATAAGGAGGCTAGCGCCTCACTTAGACACACAACTCACTTGCTCATTTGTGAGACAAGTTTCAGAATTGCAGTTAATAGAAGAAGGAGAGAGAGTGGCACATATCTGGGAGAGGATCTTCTACATTAGTTTAAGATATCTCTTGGCATTGTATTGGCTATCTATAATAAGGAAGTTTTGTTGGGTTTTCTTCCCCTAGGGGGTTTCCCAGGATAAATGTTGTGTCTCTTGTGATTTTGTATTTCTTAGTGATCTTGTATTATGCTATTGTTATCTAATGAAATGCAAAGAACTATAATAATGGCTTAAACATTAACATGGTATCAGAGCCAAGCTGAATGAAGCATCTTTCACAAGAGTGAAAAACGTCACTGTTGTCGTACATGAAAATTAGGGCTTTTTTATGGTGAAGATTCTTAGCCACAAAACCATCTAGAAAAGTGCACCCTCCCCTAAGGATCACTTTGGCACTCTCAACACACCTTTTCAGTGGTTGGATCCCCTGGAAAGTGAAACCCTAGTTTCACAAAGTACAAGAAGTACCAGAAAACCAGTGTACCAAAAGTACTAGAAGTACTAGAGTACCAGAGGTACCAGAAAATTAGAAGCACCAGTCCAGAAATCCGTACATCAAATTTGGAGAAGCAAAAGTTGGATTTTCTCAGATCCAAACACACCATGCTACTCGCCTCATCCAAGCACACCTCTTGGTAAGTTCAGATTTTGATTTTCAGCACTTTCATTTTTTGGGCATTTTCCTAGCTCCAGGTAAAGATGTCTGCAAGTGTTAAGCTTGTTGACAAGCTAGAAGGAGTGAAAAACTTTTGTGCCTTGAAGTATAGGATTGGCCTCATTCTTGAAGAGAATGACCTAGCAAGATTCGTCAAAGAAGAAGTACTAGAACCCGCCGATGCTGCAGAAAAGGAAAAGCATCAAAAGGACACAATCAGGGCCAAAAGAATCATTGCAGATTCAATCAAAGACCACCTGATTCCTTATGTTTCGTCTAAGAAGACTTTGAAATAAATTTTTGATGCCTTGACTAGATTGTATGAAGGAAAGAAAATAAACCAGAAGATGAATCTAAGAACTCAACTGAAGAATACAAGGATGCAGAAAGGAGAAACGATTCAAGAATATTTCTCCAGAATCTCAGAATTCAAAGAACAGTTAGAAGCGATTGGAGATACCATATATGAAGACAAACTCATAATGATGGCCCTAAATGGTCTCACAAGACCTTGGGATGCATTCATCCAAAAGATATGTTCCAGAATGAAGAACCTGAAGTTTGATAGTCCATGGGAAGAATGCATCCAAGAAGAAACAAGAGTAGCGAATCATGAAGAATTACTAGCAAGAGATGATGATAAATTCCTAGCTACTCACACCAAAGGAGGAAGTGTTAAGCCCTAATATTGGCTCATTACCACTTAATTGGGGCATATTAGATTAGTAATGTTATTTTATTTATGTCGGCTTTAGGCCATTAGTTGTAATTTAGATTAGTAATGTTATTTTATTTATGTCGGCTTTAAGCCATTANGGTGGTTATAACCACCCAGTTGGAGAAGTCGGCCCTGCCAGTGAAGAGACACTTCACACGTGCCAGTCTTGTATAAATAAGGAGGCTAGCGCCTCACTTAGACACACAACTCACTTGCTCATTTGGAGAGACAAGTTTCGGATCTGCAGTTAGAGAAGAAGGAGAGAGAGTGGCGCATCCTTGGGAGACGATCTTCTGTATTAGTTTGAGTTATCTCTTGGCATTGTATTGGCTATCTATAATAATGAAGTTTTGCTAGGTTTTCTTCCCCTAGAGGGTTTCCCAGGATAAATGCTGTGTCTCTTGTGATTGTGTATTTCGCAGTGATCTTGTATTATGTTATTGTTATCTATTGAAATGCAAAGAACTATAATAATGGCTTAAATATTAATAGGAACTCCGATCGATCCATCCATAAGGGGTTGAATGTGAAGGGGATAGGACCCCAATTTTTTTGTGGCTCAAACAGTAGAGAAATAGGCTGATGATCCGATTGTTGAAACATTGTAACTGCAAAGAGTATTCTATTTATTATTGATGTATTATTCATTAGATCAACCCCCTTTTGTGGATTGATCATGTCGAGCATTGTAAATGACCAAATCCCCTTTTGCGGATTGGTCAAACCCTAATTGTAATATGCAACTTGAGAAGTCGGCCCCCAGGCAAATTAAAGTGGTTCTAACCACCCAGAAAGAGAAGTTGGCCCTGCCAGTGAAGAGACACCTCCTTTCAACACTTGCCAGTTTGTATAAATAAAGGAAGCCAACGCCTCATTTGTTCACTCATTCGATCATCCATAGCGCAAGTTTGGAAGCTACAGTTGGAGAAGAAGGAAGAGAGAGAGGCGCATTACTTGGGAGAGAATATTCTCTAGTGTTTGGTTTATTGTCTTGGCATTGTATTGGCTATCTATATTAAGGAAGTTTTTGCTGGGTTTTCTTCCCTATGAGGGTTTCCCAGGATAAATGCTGTGTATCTTATGATTGTGTTCTTCTCAGTGATCCTATCTATGCTATGGTTATCTAGTAAATTGAAAAGAAACCTAATAATAACTTAAACTCTAACATGGTATTAGAGCCAAGTTGAAGAGAGCATCTTTCACAAGAAAAAGAAAAAACGTCACTGTTGCTGTACAAGAAAATTAGGGCTTTTTATTGAAGAGGAATTTCAACCCAAAAGTCATCTAGAAAACTGCACCCTATTCCAAGGAACTCTTTGGCACCTTCAGTGCACCTTTTCAGTGGATAGAACTCCCGGAAAGTGAAACCCTAGTTTTCACCAGTACCAGAAGTACCAGGAAACTAGAAAACCAGTACTAGAAAACCAGTACTAGTTTTCACCAGTACTAGAAAACCAGAAGCACCAGTCCAGAAATCYGCTGGTCAAGTTTGAAGGGGCAAAATTTGGATTTTCTGAAATCTAAGCACACGAGGCTACTCGCCTCAACCAAGCGCACCTTCGGGTAAGTTCAAAATTCAATTCTGAGCATTTTCATTTTTTGGTCATTCTCCTAGCTCTAGGTAAAAGATGTCTGCAAGCACTAAAGCTTGTTGACAAACTAGAAGGTGTGGAAAACTTTTGTGTCTGGAAGTATAGGATTGGACTCATTCTTGAAGAGAATGACCTAGCAAGATTCATTAAAGAGAATGTACCAGAACCCGCCGATGTTGCAGCTAAAGCAAAACACCAAAAGGACACAGTTAGGGCCAAAAGAATCATGGCAGATTCTATCAAAGATCACTTGATTCCTCAAGTGTCTTCAAAGAAAACTCCAAAAGATATGTTTGATGCCCTAACCAGATTATATGAAGGAAAGAACATAAATCAGAAGATGAATCTAACGACTCAACTCAAGAATATAAGGATGCAGAAGGGAGAAACAATCTAGGAATATTTCTCCAGAATATCACAATTCAAAGAACAACTAGAAGCAATTGAAGATACTATAGATGAAGACGAACTTATAATGACAACCCTTAATGGTCTAACAAGACCTTGGGATGCATTCATCCAAACTATTTGTGCCAGAAAAGACAAACTACAATTTGACAGTCTTTGGGAAGAATGTGTTCAAGAAGAATCAAGAGTGGCTAACCGAGAAGCTTTGCTATCAAGAGATGAAGATCAAGCCCTAGCTACTCACACTAAAGGAGGAAGAAAGAAGTCTTACTTCTAGAAAGAAACTCATAAGGAGTCTCACCACCAAAACAAATTCACACATAAAGAAGAATCTCAACCAAGGAGATTCCAAAAGTTTTAGAAAGGACAAAGAAGAGAAAAAGATTTCTCATCCTACCAATGTTACCATTGTGACAAGATGGGACATATTGCGAAACATTGTCCAGCTAGACAAGAAGAATACAAGAAGAAAAACAAGAGGCACCATGCCCATGTAGTTGAAGATGAAGAGCCACCCACAAAGATGATAAGAGAACAGATTGAAGACTATGTCTTAATCTCTGCCCTCTCAGGATCAATATCACCTGGTGAGGACACTTGGCTCATTGATAGTGGTGCTTCCAAGCACATGACAGGTCAAAGAGACATTCTCTCTTGCCTTCCAGAAAAAAAGTTTTCTCAGAAAGTTACACTTGGAGATGATTATCAATACCCTATCAAGGGAGTAGGAGAATCAAATTACAAGCTTAATTCAGGGACCCCAATGAAGATGAAGGATGTACTATATGTGCCAGGTTTGACAAAGAACTTAATCTCCTCTCAGCTTTAGAAAAGAAAGGCTTCAGAGTTTCCTTCATAGATGGAGAAGTTCTTATGTGGGCTAAAGGAAAAACCATGGAAGAAGCAATTGTTATTGGAAAAGAAGAAGGTGGCTTGTATAAGCTAAAGGGTCACTCGGAAGCAACCATGACCCACTCCATTGAGAATCCATGTGAACTTTGGCATAGAAGATTAGCCCACATCAAATACAAGGCATTACCTTATGTAAGCAAGGCAGTCACAGGTCTACCGGAACTCAAGGTTGACCATGAAGGTGTGTGCAATGGATGTGCACAAGGAAAGAACATCAAGAACCCTTTTCCAAAGAGAGACAGTAAAGCAGAAGGAGTCCTAGAGCTCATTCACTCAGATGTGTGTGGCCCGATGCCATCATCCTCCATCAGAGGGTATGTATACTATGTATCTTTTATTGATGACTATTCTCGTAAAACATGGGTTTACTTTTTGAAATCAAAAGATGACGTGTTCAGTAAATTCAAGGAATTCAAAGCCTTGATAGAGAATCTTTCTAAAAGAAAGATCAAGATACTCAGGTCAGATAATGGAGGAGAATACACCTCAAAAGAGTTTGCAAACTTTTGCAAAGATGCCGGGATCAAGAGGGAGCTCACCACTCCCTACAATCCTCAACAAAAGGGTGTAGCAGAAAGAAAGAACATAACTATAATGGAAGCAGTGAAGACCATGATCCATGATCAAGATCTTCCAATGTACTTATGGGAAGAAGCAACAAAAATAACAGTATATGTACAAAACAGATTGTTCCATAGTGCACTTGGGTTCAAAACCCCCGAAGAGATGTTCTCCGGAAAGAAGCCAGAAGTAAGCCATCTCAAAATATTTGGCTGCCTAGTATTTGTACATATTCCAAAAGAGAAGAGAACCAAGCTGAACCCTTCAGGAAAGAAGGGAATATTTGTTGGAGACTGTGAGGTCTCCAAGGCCCTCAGAGTTTATATACCAGGTTACCATCATATTGAGATCAACAGGGATGTAACCTTTGATGAAGATGTAGCACTCAAGAAGTCAAGAAGATGCCAGCTTGAAGAAGTATATGAAGAGGAACCTGTAGCTCCCAGAGTTGCAGAATCATGAGGGAAGTCATAGCTTCCCATGATATGGAGATTCTAGAAGACCATGACATAATAGAATCTCAAGAACCTCCCCAGATGTCGATCTCCCACAAGAGAAAGCCAGCTTGGGCAAGGGAACTTATTCAAGATAGAGAGAAGTATGGTGTCCTCGAAGGAACCATGAGACAAGTGAAGAAACCTAAGCCATTCTTCAATTATATGGCTTTGATGTGTGATCTCTTAGAGAAGGAGCCTACCTACTTTGAAAAAACCATTCAGAAGAAAGAATGGGCAGATGCCATGACAGAAGAATACCAATCCATCATAAAGAATGATGTATGGGAAATAGTTCCCAGACCGAAGAGAAAGGATGTGGTATCTTCCAAATGGATTTTCAAAATAAAACATGATGCTGATGATGTGTTGCCAGCCTCGCGCTCTGATGCCAGCTTTGTGCTGATGATGTGTTGCCAACTTCGTGTTGATGATGTGTTGCCAGCCTCGTGTTGTGATGCAAGCTTCGTGCTAATGATGTGTTTCTAGCCTCGTGCTGTGATGCCAGCTTCGTGCTGATGATGTGTTTCCAGCCTCGTGCTGTGATGCCAGCTTCATGCTGATGATGTTGTGTTGCCAGCCTCGTGCTGTGATGCCAGCTTCATGCTGATGATGTTGTGTTGCCAGCCTCGTGCTGTGATGCCAGTTTTGTGCTGATGATATTGTGTAGCCAACTTCGTGTTGTGATGCCAACCTCGTGCTGAAGACTCTCAGCCTAGTGCTGATGTTGATGATGCTCCAACCTTCATGCTGTGTTGTTGATGATATTGATGATGAGAAAAACTTCCGATGATTTATAGATACGCCAGTCAGTGTTCCAGATGCTATTGATGATGTTGCCCTCTCTCTCTCCTGATGTTGTAGAATACCCTTCTTGTTAAGGGGGAGTGTTGAAATATTGTAACTGCAAAGGGTATTCTATTTATTATTGATGTATTATTCATTAGATCAATCCCCTTTTGTGGATTGATCATGTCGGGCATTGTAAATGACCAAATCCCCTTTTGCGGATTGGTCAAATCCTAATTGTAATATACAAATTGAGAAGTCGGCCCCCAGGCAAATTAAAGTGGTTCTAACTACCCAAAAAGAGAAGTTGGCCCTGCCAGTGAAGAGACACCTCCTTTCAACACTTGCCAGTTTGTATAAATAAAGGAAGCCAACGCCTCATTTGTTCACTCACTCATTTTCGATCATCCAGAGCGCAAGTTTGGAAGTTGCAGTTGGAGAAGAAGGAAGAGAGAGAGGCACATTACTTGGGAGAGGATATTCTCTAGTGTTTGGTTTATTTTCTTGGCATTGTATTGGCTATCTATATTAAGGAAGTTTTTGTTGGGTTTTCTTCCCCATGAGGGTTTCCCAGGATAAATGCTGTGTATCTTGTGATTGTGTTTTTCTCAGTGATCCTATCTATGCTATGGTTATCTAGTAAATTGAAAAGAAACCTAATAATAGCTTAAACTCCTGCCCATGGAAGAATCAAAGAACAGGCTTTGTCTGGGAGGGCCAGAAAAGAGCTGCTTATTAGAAACCGATCCAGCCTAGCTGCAATGTGACCTGGTCCTGCTCTTCTGTTGTTCCAAGTGTACATACCTTTAGTAGGGGGAACATCAAAGAGATCCAGATCTGATATTAGATCATCCATTTTTTCCCCGAATTGATCCATCATGATAGTACCCCCTCATTTTTTCTTTAATCCTCTTGTGGTGTTGAAGTCCCCGGCAATAATCAAGTTTTGAGGGGGATTTTCAATGGCCAAATCCTGAAGGGATTGCCACGCCAACATTCTACTTTTTCCAGATAATTATTTGGCGTATAGACATTTATGATGGAGTATAACATACTTGTAGCTAGTTAGGGATACCTTCAACCAGAACTAGGACTGCAACTGCTCCTCTAGCTTGAATTCTTCCGCGTTCCAGATTGTACCTATTCCTCCCGAGGCTCCTCTAGAACTGATTGCTTTTCCTTCACCTTTTTTCCATATTCTTTGCAATTCTTGGAGGGTTTCCAGATCCCTCATTTTTGTCTCTTGGAGTAGGAGGATTGAGGGTTTTTTTGTTTTTAGTAATTTTCGAACTTCTTCTTTTTTATCCTTGCTCCCTAATCCCCTACAATTCCAGGAGACAACTTTCATCATTTATCAGAGGGTTTTGGTGCCCCCCCTTTAGAGGGCTGAGATGCTGCTCCCTTGTGTTTGGCGGACTTATTTTTCCCGGATTTGCCTTCTTTTTTTAATGCTTCCTCTATTGTTTTTTGGATGCCTAACTCCTTTTCTCTGTCTGCAGTCGATTCTCTTTTGTTTCTATGAGATTTTCTTCCTGGTTTTTGTTGTTGTAGTTGGTTGGGTGACCTTTAGGTCTGTGTCACTGTCAGAACTTCCCTGTCTTTCGTCTTTTGAAAAGTCTGGGGGCATTGGGGAGAGATTTGGTAGAGATTTTGCTGTGGATTCCCCACTTGTTATCGGAATTTTTTTTTCTTTACCTTTTCTGGCTTCCTCTTCCATTTCTTCTTGTCTCTTTTTTCCATTTTCTTACCTTCTGTTGGTAGTCCAACATATCGGTTGTGACTTGATTCTCCTTTATGTGGGGAGCTTGGAGGCCTTTCTCTCGAGCTTGAAGATTTTTTCTCCTTGTCCTTGTGGAGGGTTTGAGGGGTTTTTTCCAGTAGTTTTTTTCCTTTTTGGCTGTTGCCAATGATCTTGTTCCTGAGTTTCCTTGACCTGAGGGTAGTTTTTTGCAAAATGTCCATATTCATGGCATGCTTTACATTTGAAGGGGATTTGCTTGTAATCTACTTGTTGAATATAAGACCAATTATCTAGATTCAACTGTATTGCTTCTGGGAGGCCTTTTTCCAGATCTACCTCCACGCAGAGTTTGTCACAGGCTTGAAATCCCTCTCGTGGTTCAACACGATCGATATATTTTCCTAGTGAGTTGCCGATATTTCTTAGGGTTTCATCATTCCAGCAGTGTAATGGGAGGAACAACAATCTTACCTAAACAGGTACTGCCGAGGGAAATCATTTTCTGGGCTGAAGTCAGGAGTCCATTTATTGAGATAC
Organism: Picea sitchensis; assembly: GCA_010110895.2. Taxonomy (NCBI): domain Eukaryota; kingdom Viridiplantae; phylum Streptophyta; class Pinopsida; order Pinales; family Pinaceae; genus Picea; species Picea sitchensis. Next base: position 80,301 of record SNQJ01S0020524.1, on the reverse strand, counting down.
ATTCCACGAGCACCCAAGAAATATGGGCCGCTTCGAAAAATCAGATCCCTATCTTCTTTTTTTTTAAATAAGCGAAGAAGCCCTTACCGCAAAAGGCCACATATATCTGTCCTTGGATTAATTTGCGCCAGTTCAATTCCAACCAATGATGCATGGATTTTGAAAAGGGCACACAATCCTGTGAACTGCCCTATCAATCCTTTGTCAGCTAGTATGAGGGCTAGTGGCCGAGCCGAAGCATAATGCACAACTACCTTTGGCATTTCTCCTGATTTTTTGACGAATCGGGATGGATTTGCCTTGTGTGCCTTTGTGTAGGAGGAGATCAAGGCTTGAAAAGCCCATAGATCCGAGGATGAGGACCCAGGGGGTGGATCCCCCCCCTCAGAGGGGGCCATGGCGGCTTGCACGAGATTGCAAGGGTTCAGAAATGCGTCTCAGAAGCCCTAACCCTAGCGCTTCTCCCGGATAAGTCTGAAATCAATTTTTTACTAAGTGGGTGATATTTGTTTTAGTGGGTTAACTTATATCACTGATTTTCTACAAAAGGCCTAAGTTGAAAATGACATTAAGTAATAAAGTGGAAAAAGGTGATTATGTGACTTAAAAGAATAATTAAAGTCAAAACTTAGGAAAAGTCATTTTAATTAAATAAAGTGAACAAGGAATTAGAATGGGAATCAAGTATAAAGGGGAGGATAATCCTAATTCCTCTCATTATCGAATATTGAGATTAAGAATTGGATTGCAGAGAGAAGTCAGATGACTTTGTGGACTTTTGTGAATTTCCAGGGAGAAACCACCACAATGATTGATTTTGGTGTTGGAAGACACACCCTAGTTAGTTGAGAGGATCATCCAGATTCTCCATCTTTCTTCAGGATTGCAGCAGATACAACATTGGATCCATTCAGAGGGATTCACATCAGTTAGGGATGTTCAAAGATTTTCCCTTGGTGCTTGGAGGGGGTGGGACTTACAAGATTGATCCAGAGGGAGGCATGGAGGTTCAGGAGGGACGCTATCCCATTAGACAACAACAAATATGTGTATTCTCAGTGCATGCAACATATTTCACCGTGCATGCAGCGTATCTTCCATCCAGCAGCATATTTGGACTTGCATGCGACAGATCCACACTCGCATGTAGCAGATCTGGTATTTCCTTTACTCGCATGTAGCAGATCTATCCATAGGAGGTTTGCCATTCATCAATGACAACATTTGCAATGTATTTCCATTGCATGCAGTGTATTCTCAGTGCATGCGGCATATTTCACCGTGCATGCAGCGTATCTTCCATTCAGTAGCATATTTGGACTTGCATGCGACAGATCCACACTCGCATGTAGCAGATATGGTATTTCCTTTACTCGCATGTAGCAGATCTATCCACAGGAGGTTTTCCATTCATTAGTGACAACATTTGCAACATATTTCCATTGCATGCAGTGTGTTCTCAGTGCCTGCAGCATATTTCCCCATGCATGCAGCGTATCTTCCATCCAACAACATATTTGGACTTGCATGCAACAAATCCACACTCGCATGTAGCAGATCTGGTATTTTCTTTGCATGCAGGTGTATTCCAGGTTAGATCTAGACTTGTAAAGATCAATCTGAAAAGTTTTGAGCAGTTTAACAATGTTTTGTTTATATTCCAGTATTCCGTTTATTGTAATTTCAGTCTTCATCATTATTGCAATAAAGAACATTGTTCCGGCAGCAAAACTATTTACATATAGTGAAAACGAGCTTAAAACCCCAAACATCATGATAATAAACTAAATCGGATCCAAAATCCTTGAAACTGCATTCAAAAACCCAAAGAAACTTCAGTCAGATAGCCAAATCAATATATGGGATATTTCATTCACTCATAATTGCCAGGTGATAGGTCAAAGTCACGATACCTCAACTTATGGACCATGGCAGTTAGAGGAACCTAGAATTTTAATACCTTGTAAAGCCTTTACAGTTGCTTGCTTTCTTGTATCTGCATCCTATACCAAGGTCATGCTGTTTGGCCTTACCAATGTGCCAACAACTTTTATGTAGTTTATGAATGACGTTCCTGCCCATTCATTGATAACTTTGTCATTGTGTACTTGGATGATGTCACCGAAGATTAGACCTGGAATGAACGCCTGCAGGACATAAAGCAAATCCTGTAGAATCTGAGGTAGCACAGGCTTGTGCCTGTCTATGTAATCTCTGTTTCACCATGAAGAAAGTTTGTTACTTGGCCGGAATTGTTGGTGAGTTAGGAGTATATGTATACCCAAATAAGATCCAAGTCATTTGTGTTTGGTCCATGTTGATCAACCTTACAGAGTTTCCCAATTTCCTTGCTCTGGTGAATTGCCACTACTAATTCGTGTGAGGCTTTTCTCAAGTTGCATGGCACCTTAAATAGGTTACTTGCAGAAATGCTAAAGTTGTATTTAAGTGGACAAAACTGCAACAGACAACTTTTGAAAAACTGAAGTGCATACTATGCTCAACATTTGTCCTAGCATTGCTTGACCTGCACTAACCTTTTGAGATAGAAAAAGATGCCTCAGAGTTTGCAATGGGAGCAATGCTCACTTAGTTTGGACATTTTGTTGCTTGCAACTTTGAAACAGATACGCCATAAAAATCACTCAACATACAATCGTGAATTCTACACAATTGTTCAAGCAGTGCACCAGTGGGGGCATTATATATTAGGAAAGGAAATGATAGTACACTAAAACCACACGCCATTTCAGTTTGTTTAAACCCAAAGTAAGATACAAAGTGCACATCATTTTAGAAGGATGACATAACTACAATAGTTCCATTAGGTTATCAAACATAAGCACAGATCAACAAGGAACTCTGCTTAAGTCATCTCTTTGTCAGTGTCTACTAAGTATCCTGAGTAGTTGTGGACACAGTGTCAGTGCCTAATCAAAATTCTATGAAGTTGATCCACACTTCTCCTTGATTTACCAGAACCTTTTCTTAGGTAACCTGGTCGCTGGTTTCTATTTGCATGCTAATATTGCCATGGATATCTCTGGGTTCCCGAAGGAGAACAATGTCAAAGGGTCATATGGAAAGCACAATTTTTCAGTTCGATGGGTCATTTGGGTGTCCAAAAACCTCTTGCTGTCTTGCAGCAATAGTTCTACTGCGAAGTCTTTGTGCCAATATTGAAAAATACATTTGCTTGTGCACACGCCATCACAAAATTTGACCAACATGAAACATATTTCTACATGCTCTTGTCGATACCACAATGCCCCTGGAAGTTTGTCTTGATGGATTTTCTTATCAGATTGCCAACCACCCAACACAAGTTTGACAATGTTTATGTGGTGGCTGATTGCTTTTTCCAAGATGGGAGTAGTTGTGTCATATCTCAACGCTGGTACTGTGCATGACATAGCCAAGTTATTCTTCATGCAAATGTGGGTAAACTTGAGATTGGCCTATTCTATTGTTTTAGACATTGATAACAAATTACTCAACACTTTTTGGAAAACCTTGTGGAATCTACTGGATACAAAGCTAAATTCCTCTACAACTTCTCATCTTCAGATTGAGCAATAGAAAAAGGTAGTCATTTGCACTATTTTACACCTCCTGTGCATGGATAATCATAAACAACGGTGTACATGGGATGCATATCTCTTTCTCATCCAACAGAACTACAACAGAGCTAAGCACAACTCTATTGGATGTAGCCCTTTCAATGATTGCCTCAGTTTTCAATTTGCAATTCCAATTGACATTGCCTATCTAGTGTAAATGATTGTAGGCACTAGTGCAAAAAGAGACGGACAAAGCAATGAAGTTCATCAGACAAGTTGAAAACGTTCATCATATAAGGCGCATGGTGTACTTAAGTGAACCATCTTGAAGTAAAACAAAAAAAATGATCAACTTGTGTTGTGCACCGTTACCAAGATCGTGACAAGGTATGGTTGACATTCACAAGGAAATGTTGAAAGCTAAGTTGCATGAAATGAGTATGAGTTTCCAAAATGAGTACAACATAGAAGCGTGACCCCCCAGAATTTTGGAAAATTGGTATTTAAAAAATACCAAAATATAAATGTTTGAAAAAATAGATTTAAAAAAAATAGATTTAAAAAAAATAGCAGATTATCTTGAAAATTAGAATAATTCAACAAAATGATTAAGAAAATTAAAATGATATGGCTTTTTGTCATAGATAATATCTTATTGAAGTTGCACATGGAATGTATCTTCAAGGATATTCTACATGGTGTAACTCTACCTCAAGGGTGTTTTGGCTATGTAATGATGTTGTTGGGGTTTATTTGTTTGCCTCTCTTGTCTTGATCTTAGCTATTGTTTTTTTAGCTTTTATTCTGATTTCACAAGAAGATTGTTGTTGTAATGCCCATTTGTAGCTCAGGGTCGCTACATGTGATATTAGAACTACACCGTGAAACCATTGTGATGTACAATTCAAAATGTTTTTATTTGCTCCTGCTCTCTCAATTAAGTTTTTTATGCCCTAGTTTGTATTGGAGAAAGGCCGAGTTTTATGCTCTACTTTTTAAAAAAATAGTAGAATTGTGGCTAGTGTGAAGTTTATGCAGATTTGTGTTTTGGAGCTGTTTGTGGGATGTTGTGTAAGATTTTGGAGCATTGAATGTAATTTTCATTAAGATATTTCGTCAAATACATTTGCTGTGTATAATCTTAGTTGAGGTATTTTGCTAAACAGTTTATCAATTACCTATTTATGGCCTGTTCTGTTACCCATCTAGAGAATGCAAATGGTTGTGAGGGTTTTGAATGCCTGTAGACCTTTATTGTTGTTGCTCAATGAACAGGCTGTTTCCCCTGCATTTGGCATTCAACAGTTTCAACTGTGTTATGTTGAATGTTGCATTGTTGAACAGTGCAGGTTTTGACAAGGAGTTTTTTAGTGTTGCAGATATGGTTATAAAAACAATGCTGAGATTGTTCGTATTTGTATTGTACAGCAGTGAAAGTCAAAGTTTGTGTTTCAGCTGGGGTGTCCCTGATTCCATTTCATCTGTTCATGGTCATGATAGTGTAAATGTTGTATTACTGCAGTCATTTTATTTGTGGTGGTGGGAAAATTAATCTGGGAAGTGCGGAAACTTATGTATGACAATATTGAATACTACTATGTGAGAACTAAATGCTGCTAATTTGGTGGCGCTGTAAAGAGAAGTTGTGCATGCTATTTGTGTTGGGAGCCATTTGAAAAACTGTTTTTTATGCCAAACTGGGTTTTAAATTACTATCATGCATCCCAAAAATGTGGATGACAGCATGTTGTGGGGATGGTTTTGAAAACCACTTTTGAAACTGTCAAAATCCCTATATTTCTCTGCTAAAATCTACAAGTTGTCTCTGAAAAATCTCTTTTATCGATGCTGAAATTTTTTCTACAAGGGTGCTGCATGATGGTAGAGATACTCTGAATTTCTGCTAGAAACAGATGTTGAGCGGCATGCATGGTAGCATTGTGCAGCATCAAATGGTTTTGTTATTCGTATTGGGCACTGGTTGGACATGATAGCATTTATACTTTATTTTAAAATTTATTAAAGTTGTATCAAATTTAACTAATTTGCATGTTTGGTGAGATCTGCCACCTTATGAATGCTTTTGTATATATGAATACAAAAAACAGGGAGTTAACGATTTTAAAAGGTGATTAAGTCAGTTTTTTTTAATGTTTAAAGGCCTTTGAAAATCCAAATTGTCCATTCTTGAGGCTATACGATTGTAGTTTTTCGCATCATGATTGTGTTAAGGCTTGCAGTGGCCTTATAATACCAACGATATACACTATTATATAAAAAATAACAAAAGAGAAAAGAGCTTGTTACACCCCAGATCCTCTATTCAGTGTATCCTACATTTTTTCACGAGATGTGTCCACTATGATGATCCCAAAATGTGATGATTTCTTTGTATGTGGCCATGATGGGATGATTTGATTTACAAGTGTTGGTTAGTGGTTGCCCAAATCCTCTTAGGTGGACGGTCATGGCATGTCTTTGTAGTCCCCATTCCCAGGGTGTTTGGTTTTATTGCTCCGATCGACTATCCTTTGGAGGTGGTAACTCCCTCTAAGTTGGGCATTTATGTCCTGTGTAGGTATGCAAGTATTTTGAGGTGGATCTACTAGGATACATGATTTAAGGGGCCCTAACCATTCACATATTCTTTTGCTATGTAAAGGGTGATTTCCCTTTGTAAGGGTTGCCACACCCATTGTTTAGCACACTTACTTTGCCCCACATGGACCCTCTCTTTCTTATGTATTATGTATGTACCACACTTTGGTCATGGACCCTTGGCGATGATTCTGCACATGATTATCCAGTTTCACATTTCTTGAGGCAATCTCATGGATTTCATGTCATCGGTCACTCTCTGAGGCACGAACATGCTATTTACATCCATGTGGACACCCTCTACACTTGCCATGTGTGAGGCTAGATTGTTTGCCTCCTTTAACACCTTTTTAAAGTGTTTTTACTCACTAAAGGGGGCTGATCTCACTTGGGCACTTTATGACAGTTGTGGGGTTTTATTCGAGCCACTTAAATAATATGGAGGTCACTTAAGTGACTTTACACTTTGAGAAGATGACATGGTAGTCACCCTTAATGACGTGGACAGATCTTAGACCACTTTTTTCATGACTTTTGATGAGGGTTGACCCATTTTTTTTGACATCATTCTTGTTGTTGGGGGTTTTATGATCCATTTTTTGACTTGGAGGGTCACTCCGATGCTTCATGGAGGTGCGTTGACCTTAGATATGGAAATGGTCATGCTTTGAAGACATATTTCAAGGATTTGTGGACATTATTTAAACATTTTTTGAGCACATTTTGTGAAGGCCGTTCCCTTTTGAGATCATTCTCCTCATTTTCATGAGGATGTTCCACTTGGAGGAGAGGAACGTTGGAGCTTTACTTGCTTGGAGGCTACCCCACCTTGTTTTGAGCCCTCCATGTAACTTTTTTGATGGAACATTGGCCTTGGAGAGAAAATCGACCATTTTTTGTGGATTGTTTCTATTGCATGAGGGTTTTATGTACATGTGGCATTTTTTAATTGTAATTTGACTTAGTATCCAAGTTATGTGGATGACAAGTCATTTTTATTTTATTTCCTTAACCTAGATTTAGGGAATAATAATTATCTATTTTTAAGGTCACGACCAACCCATACACCAAATTGGTATATGAGACCCCTTTGTTTGTGGGACAAGGGACCCCCTTGTGAACCTCATCTATAAATATAGACATAGTAGAAGATTCTACAGTCAAAATTTTGGAGATAAAATTCGGCATTAAGTTCGACATAGTAGAAAATATGAAAAAATAAAAAAAATATATATAATAAAATTCGATACTCATTATAAGTTTATAACACATGATAGAAATGAAAATAGCATGCCAACATGATTAATCATTAAACATATATTTTTTAAAAACACACCATCTTATTCAAAATCTAAAAACATGTTTATGAAAGTTTGAAAGAAATTAAAGTAGCATGCCAACATGATTAATCATGAAACATATATATTCATCTTGTTCAAAATCTAAAAACATGTTTATGAAAGTTTGAAAGATAGCATTAAAGATGTGAACATAACATAAAAAGTTTTACAAAAGTGAGCATGCAAAAAGAAAACTAGAACAAGAATTCAAGTTTCATTCTCAATATTCCTGTGGCCTACTTGTTACATAAAAAAACTCTATGTCATCAAGAGCATCAGGGGCAATAAAACCACTAGAAGCATGATCACCATTGAATTCAACAATAGCTGGAAGCTCTATCATTCTCAATGCCAAGATTATCTCTATCTTTTGATGCATCTGAAACAGGACTGAGCCATGGAGTAGAAGAATTTGATGAATCTTTAGCCACACTCTTTAAAGCCAATTGCAAGTTATTGCGAACATAAACAATATCTTCTAATTTTTCAGATAACAATCTATTTCTTTTTTTGGAATGAATATGGTTAAAGGAACTCTAATTACTTTCACAAGCTGATGCACTTGATCCCTGGCTCAAGATACGAATTGCAAAAAATTGCAATTCTAGGGTCCCTGATCCATAAAATTCCCACCATATTGCTCCAACAACTTTAGTCCTATCATACTTTGTTGATTTGGTTGCAAATACCCATTCTTCTAATCTGTATGCCCTAAGCTGAGATCCAACTGAATATGCAATTGATGGATCTGGAAGTAGCTTTTTAATAGCCTCATAAAGTTCACTAACGACTTTTTCATCACGATGTCTTAATATTCCAAACAATTTAGGGTCTAAATAGCATGTTGTTGCATGTAAAGGACTATGCATCATCTTCCATCTTTGATCAATTACCTATATCTCCTAGTAATTACCTTCCACATTATAAAAAACACTTGCAATGGCTACCTTGCAATGATCCATGCCCTCATAAATAAAACCCATACAAGGTTTGTCGCCATCAACCATATGGAGCACATTAACAATTGGATTACACATTTTTAAAACTTTGTCACCATTTTTTCAAAAGCTATCGTTGAGCACTATTTGTTTCACATTTTTTTCCCTTCGATTCTTTTGAAATGTGAGATCTCTCCCACTCAGTATTGTAGAAAACAACCCTTAGGCTTGTTTTTTCCTCAACAACTCTTTTTAGAGTAATGTGAAATGTGGCAAACCTTGTATCACAAGGCCTCAACTACTCTCTAGTTGTATTTTTCTTGTATATGCTCAAAGTGAGACGATGGTTGATGATAAAATTTGCAATTGTTTTCCCTCCGCGAATTGTCTCATTCACCCATGGAAATTTGGCTAAATCATGAAGCAATAAATCCAAGTAGTGAGTTGCACAAGGGGTCCAATAAATGCTTGTGTACATCTCCATAATCATATTTCTTGCACCAACACAATTTGAGGCACTATTTGTAATAACTTGGATAACATTTTTTTTCCCAATCTCTTGAATTGCTTCATCCAAAATTCTGAAAATAAATTCTGCTGTCTTCACTTCATCCATTGCATTAATTGTTTTAAAAAAATATACCCCTTGAGAGAGATAAACCAACACATTGATCAATGGACGATGACACAAATTTGACCAACCATCACTCAAAATCGTGCAACCCGTGTGCTTCCAAGATTKTCTAATGTCATCCAACTTGTTTCTCACTATGTCCTTTGTTTTGTTGAGCAAAGTGGTCCTTAAAGCCTCAGATCCAGGAGGAAAATACCCCTTGCCAAAATCAATGGCCCTTTTCAATACATTTTTAAATATGGATTTYGGGCYGCATTAAATGGAATTGCACATGCATAAAAAAAATCAGCAACAACATCATCAACTTCTTGTTTTTCAACAGGTTTTCTAAATTGATTTAATGTTTTGGTTCCACCTGCTTTTGTCGGAGCAAAACTTGAGCCACCGATGTTTGATGAAGAATGAATGGTGTTTGAGGAAGACATGACAATCTCCCTTTCAATTCGTTGCCTCTTCATATCCCTTTTCCCCTTTTCTACCTTTGATTTTTTGTAGTCTTTCTCCACTGCATCTTTTTGCTCATCATATATTTTTGTGCATCCTTCCACACCTCCTCCACTTCCATTATTGTTACTAAGGAGGTTGTCCACTGCTCTTGTTAAAGAGCAACCAAAGTTATGTCCACATAACAAACAAGGCTATTTCCCTCTTTCTTGACATGTTTCCATTCCTCAACTGTAGATTTTGGAGGTGCCATTGATGACGAATGAAGGATCTGCATTTTTATTTTTTTTATTTACAACAATTAGATTTTAAAATTAAATTCTGGAAGGAGAGGGTTCTACCTCAGAGTTCTAAAAAATAAAATTATACATTGATAAAAATAAAATAAAAAATACGTTGATAAAAATAAAAAATGCACTTGCTCTAGAGTCTGGTCAGGACTCGGCCTTTTCCACTTGGGGTTACAAGCTCAACCCTCGGGATATGCTGGTAGGCTGCAGCTGGAACTCGTAACCACAACCCTCCTCTATGGTTTGGACGCAAGCCTGGTCTACCACTTTCGCTGCTGGAGATGAAGTGCCCTTGGCCCGTGGGGTTAGTTGTAGTATTGGTCATTGCTCACTAGTCTCGGGGTCATTGCTGGAGATGATTCAATGAATTGTTTTCGGCTTAGTCGTGGACCATGGTCGAGACTCAGGCGTGTTGGAGATGGAGATTGAGTGCTCGGGCGTGTTGGAGATGGAGATCGAGTGCTCAAGTGTGCAATGCGATGGAGAATGGAGACTACTTAGACCGAAGACAATGAAATCGACCATGCGAAAAGCATTGGAAATGATGTTGGGCACCGACAAACAAAATTTTAGCTTGCGTGGATTTTTTCCTTCAAGGTTTTAAACGAACTCCTGCGAATAACTTTAAACCCTATCCGATTTCAAATGTATGTCAACGAATTTTTTTGACTTTGTGCATGGATTGAGGTCCGCGTTGAAGTTCACCTTTAAATTCGACAAACTTAAACGATTAAATTCGAGCCTCAATTAAAATCACCGAATTTCAAACTTTTATCTTGAAATACGACGACCCTAGTGACTAAGAATGTAGACACTTCTTTCATTCCAAATTGTTGTGAATTGTTGGAGATCATTATTAAAGTCATTAATAGAAGATCTTTACTTGGTGTTTCTTGGTGTCAATTCTTGTAGCTCTTTCATTTTTGGTTATTCTTCTTGGTATTTTTTTGAAAGCTATTGTGAATGCTCAAGATTCTACATGTACTTGCAAGATYGATCCATTGAGGAGTTATCAACTACTTGGAAGGAGGATGTCTAAAGTTTGTATCTCTTCTTTCTTCCYTAAAATGATTTGGTAAGTGCTTATATTTTATTTTGATTAGTTCTATATTTATTTTGTATCTCTTCTTTCTTCCGTAAAATGATTTGGTAAGTGCTTATATTTTATTTTGATTAGTTCTATATTTATTCACAAGGGTTTTAAGTATTCTTTTCAAGTCTTTTGTTGATTTTGTTGGTGAAAGACTATTCCCTTGGGGAAACCCTTCTTGTAGGGCCTTAATTTCATGGTTTGTCTTGATTAGACGAGACTAATAGCTTTGATGCCCTAGTCTCTCATTTTAATCCATAAACGTTGGTAACTAATTCTTAAAGGGGCATACTTTTTGACCCCATAAACCCTAAGTGGAGACAAAACATTAAGTTTAACTGCAACAACCAACTATCAAAACCCTAAAAATCCATTTCTTTTATTTTCATGTCTTATAAAATACAAAAATACAAAATTATAAAAAAACAGAAATTATAAAAGATAAATCGTAAAAAATATTTATTTCATTGTTTAGAGTAAGCTATTGGTTTATTTTAATTTTCTAGACATTTTCATCCTCATTGTTAATTTATAACCCTAAGAAGGAAAATCAACCCTATCGGTATTGTGTTTCAAGGTTGTATCTACATTTTGTAGTTGATTTAAGGTGTTTACTAATTCTAGAACTTAATTACAACAATACAAATCAGAGTTGGTGAAATAGGGCTTAACCCTAAAATGAGCATTCTAACCCCAAATGTGCATTCTAACCCCGTCTTAGCTTATATTTCACTTGTGGATTATTTATAAAGGATATCTAACACAATTTAAGAGTGAAATTCATCTCCTAAATGATTCATTATTGTTATATTTCATTTGGAGATTTTTGGTGAAACTCTAGGGAGATTCACCACCTCTTTATGCAAGTTTGAGCTATTTGTTTGGTTATTATTCATTTGTACTTGCAATTAGTCATTGTTGGGCTATTTCTGTATAGTTTATGCATTTCCCTAGCTAAAGTATCAAATGTTAATCATTCTAAGTGCTTTTAAGAACTCTTAGGGTGCTTTTCTTCACCCAAAATCTACATTTTTTGCATTTTTTTTATTATTATTATCATATATCAGATTTTGGAATTGTTGGATAACAAAAAGTTAGTCCAATTTATAGCATACAATCAAAGTATAACTTAGACATATCATTCACTCTTGGTTTGTGCAATTGAATCTCACTTTTGAGTGGTTAAATGCATTTTTCTCTTCATCTAGAGAGTGATTTCTTAGTGTTGATTTACACTTTTGTTGTATCATACTTATTTTAGATCTCAACATTCATATAATTAAGTCTTAACCCTTTTTATATTATGGTAGTTATTGTCTTAACTCTGGTTATTCTCAAAGCATTTGGCTACTTTGACATTGGTCTATCTAACATATATTGAGATGTGTAGTTTGAAGTGACTTGTATTGTGAGCTATTGAAATAGATTATACATGTTGTTTCCAAGGATTAGGATACCCCCCGTGGCTTCAAGGAGCTAGCCTAAAGTGAAGGAGAGATTGTACTAAGGTGAAAATAATGCATTTTTTCGTGTTGTGCTTATCCCCAATAACACCTACAAAAGTTACTAGTTTGGGTGGTAACATTTTTTTGCACTGTTGTCGGGGAGGATGTTGTGGGTTTGTTTCCTGGATTTTGACGACATTATCTCGCCATATTATTGAGTAAGTTTTCTTGTATTTCTATCTTGATGAGATTATTGTTATTGTTCACTTTATTTGTTTCATCCGACGACTCCACTTAAAGAAAATATAAAGATGTACATTGCAAAAGGTAATTCCCATGAAGAAAGATTGAAAGGTAACATGGGACTGATTCAAAGCATAGATTTTGAAGACATTGGATGTAGAGGTGAGCACATCCACCAATTGTAAAGGCTTGTTGAAATAAGCTCATCTTGGCGACTCGACCTTGGTATTTTATAAGGTATGATCAACTTTCATTTCAGATTTAAATTGAAGATTTAGAGGCAAAAGAAGATGGAACTACCCCCATGACTAGCACAATGGTATGCTCTGGTTGATTTCTAAAAAGCCAGGGGTTTTCCTCATGAGCATCCCCATATAAATCAAGATGCAATTCCAAGATTCCATGGATATGGTGACTCAATTGTACAACATTTATTTGTCTTTATGGAATTCAACTATAACAATGACCTCTATCATGAAGATAGTATGATGATTTTTTCACATAAAGTTTGAAGGGAAATGTAAGGGATTGGTTTAATTGTCTTGGCGAGGGAATGCTTGCATCATTTGTAGAATTTATGGAGGCCTTCTGCATGCATTGGGAGTATGGTTATGAACAATGTTTCTCCATCACTTAAGAAACATTTTTTTTTTAATGATGCACAAAGACTCGCCGAAGAAGGCCTTGGACTTCCTGATAAAGATGATGAAACTAGTCAAGAAGAGGCTCATCCCTCTCCTCCCTCACATGAGATTTTTTTTCACAACATTTCAGAATTGGAAAATGATGAGAAACATATACACCATGTTGATGGCGTCAAGGAAATTAACAAAGATGATCTTATTGAAGAAAATCCTGAAGAAGCATCATGTTGCTCTCTTGAAAATGATGAGTTGATTGAAAATTTTGTTGTAACTCATAAAAAAGAAAATGATGATGAAGAATCTACTCACGCTTCCATTGGAAATCAAGATACTTTTGAAGGGCAAATGTATGAAGAGGATGACAACAAAGAGATTGAGAATATTGATGCTCTTCTCCATATTGAAAGACAAGAATGGGATATGAGTTGTTTTTATTTTGATGGGGATCCCATTCACGATATAGATGATGATGTTTCTGAAAGTAAAATTCTAGGTTTGTGGTCTTGTGGACAACTGAACATAGTCATTGAATGTAAAACTAAGTTCACTATGCAGGAACAACCATGTCATCCCACCAATGAGGTTGGTTTACAAGTGTAGGAGGGGTTTTTTCATGGAAGTCCTCAACTCATGATTTTCACATTCAAGAAAAGACATCCAATGATAATGATTTTGAAGATGAAATTTTTGGTAGACATCAACATGTTTAGTTTTTGGATTATTACAAGAATTTTTAGTTCCACACATAGGTGCAACAAGCCATGAGTCATGGATTTACATATTTTTTAAGATATGATGGTACTTATCATGTTTCATCCATATATATGATTGAAATCAGTAAGGAGGCGCAACATTATTTTTATAGGTTTCTATTGGAGCCTCTTTCCAAGCCCCTCTTGCTTGATGGTTTGATGAGTAGCAGTGATGGTTTGCCTTATGCTTATGACAAGAAAGATGATTACATCAGCCCTATCCACCTTTGGATTGAAGAAGCTTGCAACAATACAAGTAAACCATGGCGTGACTTTATCCTTCTCTCACATGGTCATGATCCTACTTAAGGTTTTGACCAAAGAAAGGTAAAGGAGATGCCGACATTTGCTTACTTGATCCTTGATGGTTCATTGCAAGGAGGGGCAACATTCTTCTTATAGGTTTTTATTGGAGTTGCCTTCTAAGCCCCTCTTGCTTAATGGTTTGATGAGTAGCAATAATGGTTTGCCTTATGCTTATAGCAAGAAAGATGATTACATCAACCCTATCCACATTTGGATTGAAGAAGCTTGCAACAATACATGTAAACCATGGCATGATTTTATCCTTCTCTCACATGGTCGTGATCCTACTTCAAGTTTTGACCAAAGAAAGGTAAAGGAGATGCCGACATATGCTTACTTGATCATTGATGTCATTATTTTGGTTTGTGACCAAGCACAAATGTAAATTTCAAGGTATTGATGAACTCATTAAATGGTTATATTGGATTTATGATTTTACTTAGCATGTTATGTTTATGTTAGAGTAGGTTAGAATGAATAAGCTCTTTAGCATGAGCATTACATTAACTTGTGTGTTTCACTTTTATTGAGTGTTGCATTTTTTTCATTTTTGAATAAAGAAAATGATGCTTACATTGTATGAAATTCTATAAAGGTTGGTCTTATGTACTTCATTCATTTCATTTCATGTTTGTATTTATTTTTCTCTCAAGGAAGGGATAAGACATTTGTGTCTTCCCCTTGCATTTAATATCCATTTTGTAAGAATGCTTCAGGTCTACAGGTTTTTGGAAGATTCTAGAGTTCTCATGGACTCTTGAGATGAGCACATGTCCCCAAGTTGGAGCCAACTGTTACACCCCAGATCCTTTGCAATGTATCTTACATGTTTTCATGAGATATGACCACTTTGATGAGACCAAAGTGTGATGATTTCTATGTATGTGGACATGATGGGATGATTGGATGTACAAGTGTTGGTTAGTGGTTTCCCAGATCCCCTTAGGTGGACGGTCATGGCATGTCCTTGTAGTCCCCATTCTCAGGGTGCTTGGTTTTATTGCTATGGCTGACTATCCCTTAGAGGTGGTAACTCCCTCTAAATTGGGTATTTATGCCATGGATAGGTATGCAAACATTCTGAGGTGGATCTATTAGGATACATGATTTATGGGGTCCTAACCATTCACTTATTATTTTGTTATGTAAAAGGTGCTTGCACTTTGTAAGGGTTGTCACACCCATGGTTTAACACACCTACTTTGCCCCACATGGACCCTACCTTTCTTATGTATGTACCTCTCTTTGGTCATGGGATTTTGGAGATGATTCTACACATGATTATCCAGTTTCACATTTCTCGAGGTGGTCTCACGGATTTCGAGGCATTGGTCACACTCTCTGAGGCATGAACATGCTATTTACATCCATGTGGACACCCTCTACACTTTCCATGTGTCAAATGATAGATTGTCCCCCTCCTTTAGCATTTTTTTAAAGTGTTTTTTCTCACTAAAGGGGGGTGATCTCACTTGGGGCACTTTATGATAGTTGTGGGGTTTTATTTGAGCCACTTAGATGATGTGGATCTCACTTAAGTGACTTTACACTTTGAGAAGATGACATGACACTCACCCTTAATGACGTGGACATATCTTAGACCACTTATTTCATGACTTTTAATGAGGGTTGACCCATTTTTTTTTACGTCATTCTTGTTGTTGGGGTTTTTATGATCCATTTTTTGACTTGGAGGGTCATTCCCATGCTTCATGGAGGTGCGTTGACCTTAGATATGGACATGGTCATGCTTTGGAGACATATATCAAGGATCTATGGACATTATTTGAGCATTTTTTGAAGACATTTTGTGGAGGTCATCTCCTTTTGAGATCGTTCTCCACATTTTCATGATGATGTTCCACTTGGAGGAGAGGAACGTTGGAACTTTACTTGCTTGGGAGGGTACCCCACCTTGTTTTGAGCCCTCCACGCCACTCTTTTGATGGAATGTTTTCCTTGGAGAGCAAATCAGCCCCATTATTTTGTAGAATGTTCTTCTTGCATGAGGGTTTTATGCATATGTGACATCTTTTAATTGTAATTTGACTTTGTCTCCAAGTAATTTTTTTTTCCAAGGAAAAAAACGTAATTCTATATCATTTGATGAGAACAAAATTACATTCTATAGACACACTTTCAGAGTGTATTCCTGATCAACTTTTTTGTCTGTAGATTTGCTACTGGTGTAGCACAAAGATGTACTTCTTGTAATGGCCGTTGTGATATGCAATCAGTTTGGATTCTACAAAATATGGTTCATCAAAGAATCTTCTTACATATAGTATATGTTGTCTATTATTTTCACAAAAAAGGTTGATGTAGGTGTCCTTGAATGTGATCATTTAGGAACTGAGTTACTTTCCACTGGCCTAATGCCAAGTTTGTCCCTTCTTTCGACCTCCTGTCCGCTTCTTTGTTTCTTTCCCTGTAAACATGTCGGCAAGTGAGAGAATCAAAAGAGGTCTGTAAGAAATTGATGTCTTCCACTATATTAGCAAGTCTAATGTTTGTACATCTTTGTGTGCCATTAATCCATTTAATGACATTCTTTGAATCTCCAAAAACAGTGAGTGTTTTACAGTTCTTTTCAAAGGCGAAGACAATGAGTAGTTTGAGGCTCATCAATTATGGGTAATTGATTGTTCCCATCCCTAGTCAATAAGTCAGGGTAAAATAATGGGAGCCTGAGAAATATAAAATCCCTCCTCCCCTGCATCTGTTGTTTTGGGAAGCTCCATAAAAAAAAACCCAAGGTTTTGATTTATCAATTTCTTCTTCTAGAAAATTTCTAATCTCGACTCTCTCAACAGTAGGAGAGTAAGAAGAGAAAAGGGCAATACTTTTAATTGTTGTCATTTTTGGAGTCAAGGAAACATCATTAAAAATGAGTGTGTTTCGAGCTATCCAAACTCCCCAGATTATCGAAAGTGGTAGAGCTCTAAAAACCTTATTTTCTCTATTCAACCACTAGTCTTGCCAGACTTGTTCTAAAGAAAGGCCATTCCAACTGCATCGATGTTTCAAATGTCTTGTCACTTTAGTCCAGGCATCTTTTATGAATCGACATTCCAAAAAGATATGGAGTGTTGATTCTCCTTCTGATTTACACAGGGAGCACCAACTAGGGCCATAGTTATTTCTTTTTTGAAGTATATCCCAAGTCGACACCTTATTTGTTAAGACATTCCACATGAACAGTCTTGATTTTGCCAGGCATGCCAACTTCCAAATTTTTTCCACCACCAGATTGGCTCTCTTTGCACCAAATCTAAATTTAATTTGATATAGCCTTCCTTGGGCGTATAGATTCCTAAAGTAGATGGGTCCCATATAACTTTGTCCTCATAATCCCTTAGTTTGATCTGTGCTCTTTTTAGGCTTGTTATATAACTTTCCATCTCTGCATCATCCTCTTATTCTAAGCCTAACTCATTTACCAATTACCATCCTTGGGACCAAATGGTTATTTGGCTTGGATCCGCAAGTTTGTTTAAAGTATTAAAACCCCAGGTTATCAATAGGAAGATAAGTTGTTTGTGAAGTATGTGTTGTCCTTCACAACCAACCCAAGGATCTGCTCCCAATCTGACTTGCTGTCCATTTCCTATCTTCCACGCTAGGCCTTCCCCTATGACTGGGAACGAGTTGACAATTGCCTTCCAAATAACGAAACTCCTTTCAGGGATTTTTGAGGATTCCTAATCCATGTCTCCAGAGAAGATGGTTCAATATATTTTTGTAACACCACCCTGGTCCATAGACTAGAAGAGTTTATTAGACACCAACCTCCTTTTGCTACCAAAACTTTTGAGAAGAGAAAAATATTTTTCAAAACCCATCCTCCAAGTGCCTTCGGAACTGCAATCCTCTCCCAACGAACCTAGGGGGTCACATGTGCTTCTTTCTTGTCACTCCAAAGAAATATGGTGATTTTTCTAGCTGCGTCCAAAATTCCTTTGGGGATCCAGGAGAGTGACATCCAGTAGATGGGAATGGATTCCAAAATCGATTTTACTAGTACTAGTCTGTTGGCTCGAGAGAGCCATCTATGACTCCAAGAAATTAATCTTTTTTCCATTTTCTTCAAAAGCCACTTCCAGTCCTCTTTCCTATAGTCATTTGGTTTTAAGAAAAATCCCAGGTATTTCAATCCTTCTTCTAATTTCTTTTCCTCAAAAGGAAAATGTTGTCTGAAGGCTCCCAACTCTTCTTCCGTTATCAAATTTGTTGTGAGTGATAACTTCTCCTCATTTATTACCATACCTGTTGCTTTTGAGAAAAGACTCACAATGTTCTTTAGGGTTTCTGCGTCCTGTCTAGAGCCCATATTAAAAATTAGTACATCATCCACGAAAAGAAGGTGTGTAATTTGAAGGGGTTGTGAAACGTTGATCCGGATAAAGTTCCTAAAATTTTTGCTTCCGAGATTGCTCTGCTGAGTTTATCAATGACTAAAAGAAAAAGCAGAGGGGAAAGTGGACACCCCTGTCTTAAGCCTCTTTCTGCAAGGAAAAAGGGGGAGGTAGAACCATTAATTAGCACTGCAAAGGAGACTGTTGTAAGACAACTCATGATCCACTTGATGAAGGGAGCTGAAAAGCCCAAATGAGTTAGTAGTAGACGAATATAGAGCCAACTTACTCTATCGTAGGCTTTGGAGAGAGATCATTTTTTAGCACTGCACCCTTCAGTTTTTTGGATTTAATGTTGTGTAGTCCTTCTTGTGCTACCCCAACAACTTCATGGATGTGTATGCCTTCCAAAAATCCGAACTGCTCACTCGATATTCTGTCAAAGAGGATTATTTTCACCCTTCTTGCTATATTTTTCAAAACAATTTTGTAGATGCAATTACAGAGGGAGATTGGTCGAAAATCATCCAAAGTAACTGGATTTTCAGTTGTTGGGATTAATGCTATGAAGGTAGAATTTAAGCTTAGTGGCATTCTCCCTATGATTCTGATGTCCTCTACCATCTTGATTATATCCTGCCCCAAGAGGTCATAAAAACCCATAAAGAACTCAATAGTCCAACCATCAAGACCTGGGCTTTTGTCTTTTTGGAAACTTCGAATTACTTCTTTCAGTTCTTCATCTGTACTTTTTCCATCAACATTCTATAGTCCTCTTCATCAATGAATCTAGGGAAGAGCTGAGCAACATGAACCACTTATTCTATTGTAGCTTGGTTCTCTGCTCTGAAAAGTTCTTGAAAATGTTTTTTCCCTAGTCTTCACATTCCCTCAAAGGCGTTTTCCTAATTTCCATCCCAGTCCTTCAAGTGCCAGATCGTATTTGCACACTTCCTGCCTTTTTCAAAATCTTGAAAGAACTTTGTGTTCTCATCTCCACTTTCCAACCAAGTAGCTCTACTTTTCAGCCTCCATATTTCTTCCTTATCCTTGAGAAACTTATTTCTCCTTTCTTCCAAACGGATTAGTGAGATCTTGGCTCCTAGAGTTTCATAACCACCCCCTTCTTCCTCAGAAATCCTTTGTAGCTGGGACTCTATTTCTTTAAGCTCCATGTCTTCATTTTGTCTTTTATGAAAATCCCAGATCTTTGCTTTTGCTTTAATCCTTTTTAAATTTTCGACAAAGTGAGAGGCTGCCAACTGGTTTCTTTTTTGGAGAAAGGGTATCCAATTTTATTTCACTAGGTTAATGAAAGAGTCATCTGTTAGCCAAGTCTTGTTGAATTTAAAGGGGCTTGCTGGCTTTTTTGATCCCTGTCTTAATTCCAAGAAAATTGGATAATGATTAGAAATGCCCCCAGATCCAATCCACTATTTCATTTGTAACTGTTTTTCTAGTAAAGAGTGAACAATAAGAAAACGATCCAACCATTTTGCTATACTATCCTTCCCCACCTTGTTGTTTCTCTAGGTTGGTTTGAGTTTGGTAGGTTCAATATCAAACAATTTGCACTCCACAAGTTTTTGGGTGAAGTAACCTGCTAGTGGGTCTGCTCTTGCATGTACACCTCAAACTTCAGAGAATCCCAAAGAAAAATTTAGATCTCCCCCTAAAATAACCAGCTGGTCTTTTAAGAAGGACTTATTAAAATGAGTTTCCCAAAAAGGTCCTTTGTTCTGACAAGGACCATAAACATTGATGATATGAAGATTTTCTTCTAACTCCAGTAAATAAATCATTATTCCTATCCTTGAATCCATGCTTCAGGAGTTTGAGACTTTGATAGTTTGTGTGTTCCAACCTATTTCCAAGCCCCTAGATCTTCTTGAAGCATCCAGGGTTTCAAAATCCCAACCCGGAAGTAGGGATTTTAGTCTTGTTTTTATCTCCTCCCCCTTCCCCAACGTCTCTTGTAACAACAAAATCTTACGATGCTCGGAACAAATCACCCTTTTTAGTGCTGGTCTTTTGAGGGGACTAGCCAGACCCTTGCAATTAAAGGAACAACATTTCACCACGAACCCTTTTCCTGGGTCCGCCTTGCTTTAAGCGACCATTCTATTGAGAGTTGTTTCCTGGCCAAAAGATCATTCTTGGCTTTGGTTTGTGCCTTCAAAATCAATGATTTCCTTCCACACCCATTTTTATCCAGTGTCTTAACCACTTCTTTGGCTAAACCACCCGAGGCAACATTTCTTTGGTATCTAAGGAAATAGCGGCCCAATGAGGTCGCAGATGATGATGAAGTGGTATCCTCTTCAATAGTACAAAGTCACTTTGGGCTTGGAAGGTCACTCGTATGGGGTTCAATCTCCAAGGAAACCGAGGGTCTAGAAGCTAATTGAGAGAAAAAATTCGAAAGAGGCGCGTTTTTGAGAGCCTCCAACCATTCATTGCCTTCTAAATTTAAGTTGTTTATTAAAACAATAATGGGAGGAGAGGAGGATAAAAAAATATTCGGGACCGAGTTTGGTACATAATTCGAGCGTGTATTGGAGATGCACATGTTCTCGGCTTCTGTCGTTGTTTTGAATCCTGAATCAGTTGAGGAAGCTTGTCTTTCTAGCACCAGAGCATCCTGTTCTTTTTCATGTGCTTTTTTTTGACCTGCTAAGACCTGTATTCCTTCATCGAAAGATTCTGTATGGATTCTTTCCTCCTGAAACAATTTATTACCTTTGTTGCTTTTATATCCCTTTCCTTTGGTCCTTAAGGGCAGATTACAATTTTTAATCAGATGTCCATACTGGCGGCACCTCCTACATCTGAAAAGGACATTTTCATAATCATGTTTCTGGGTGTGGATAGGGCTTCCCCAGCTCAGGTCAACTTCTTCACCTAGACCTTCCCTGACATTTAAACTGACTAAAACCCTTGCCACTTTTCTTTTCTTTGTTTCTTCAAAGGTCATGTTTGAGTCAAGAAAATCCCCCAAGAAATTCCTGATCAATTTGAAATGTTCCAAGGACCAGAAATGCAGGGGAAGCGCTGGTAGATGCACCCAAACCGATATTTTGTCCAACCTCTCTCTACTAGCATCAAAAAGAGGACTCCAAGGATTTAGGAGTAAAGGTGAGTTATTTACACTCTAGGATTTCCCAAGTGCCCACTTTGCATGTTCTAGTTGCATAAAAGTAAAAGCAAACCAATCCCTATTGAGTTCAACGATTTCTGGGACATAGCCAAGTTGTTCCTTCCAAGCAAGATGCATCCAGTTAACCATAGTTTTAAGGGAAAAAGTTCTTCCACTTTCTCTACCTACCAGATTTTGATTTGCCATATGGATGACCTGACTTAAATCCACTTCTTCCCCAAGGACCAGATTCATGAGGTTCCCTTTAGACTTTAGATTTTTTCTTTTTAGTCTGTGTCCTTCCCCTGTCTTCCTCCTAAGGTCATTGTAGTTTGAACCGTCGGCATGGCTGAAAAATTTGGAGGCCTCCTGTGTGGGATCTCCGATCTCATTTTTCCAACTGAAACCCCAATGCTCTTCTGCATCTAGGAAGGCTGAGATGAAGCCTTTGGTTGTGGAGTTTTTTTGAAAATCCACTTGTTCCCCCAAAAGTCATACGAGGAGCCCATCTACGTTCCTCTGTTCCACTATCAATTTTGAGAAGCCTTCCGTTCCATAGATCTTTTCAGAGGACCCACATATTGCTTGGGAGGAAGAGGGAGAGGAAATTAGAAACCCTCCCTCGGTCTGGTTGAACTAGTCTAAATTTGAGGCCCTTTGAGGATGAAGAGAAGGTAGGGTTCCTACCTCTAGTAGTCTCGTTCATGAAGGCCACTGTTCAAAAAACTATCCGAAAACAAATTCTTCATTCAAAGGAGACTGAAAGAGAGACAACTTACCAGGCGAGAGTAAAGCATCCTTTGCGACCTCCGTGTGCTTCTGAGGCATTAAAACAATTTCCCCCTTCTCAACTAGCCGGTCCCCTGGGCCTCCACCTGTCAGCATCCACATCTCCATGGTGTCCAGAAGGTTGTTGTCCACATAAGCTGGGGTTTCCATGTTGGCCAACTGTTTTCTCTAATTCCTTCACAAAGAACTCCCGCAAGGAAGAACAAACCACCACAGAAAAACCAAGAAAATATGACTAACCGCAGAGCCTAAACTGCCTCCCGGTCCCTAACCGCAGTCTCTAACCCTAGCTCGAGACTTGACTGCAGAGCCCATTTTCCTCCTCAACTCACTTTGTCTCCAAGTTATGTGGAAAACAATCCACTTTTGTTTTATTTCCTTAACCTATATTTAGAGAATAAATAATGGGAAGAAGTTGCGAGCCTCATCTATAAATATAAACACCTCTCATTCCAATTTGTTGTGAATTGTTGGAGATCATTATTGAAGCCATTAATAGAAGATATTTACTTGGTGTTTCTTAATGTCAAATTTTCGAGCTCTTTTATTCTTGGTTATTCTTTTTGGTATTTTTTCTAAGGCTATTGTAAATGCTCAAGATTCTACATATACTAATAAGATTTTTTTTTTTTTTTTAACGAAAACGGTTATAATTTTTATTAGAGGGGTGGCAAAGCCACAATTTCATATACAAAGAGTGTTGCATCACTGTTTCAGTATAAGATCCATCATTGTTTCAGCATAATTTCCAACATTGAGATTCAACATCTATTCCAACAACGTGTTTGACATGCTAGCAGTGTGTTTACTGCGTATGTGACAAAAGCGTGTTTGACCAAATGTAATGTTGTGTTTCAACATTTCAACAGCATGTTTCCGAAGGCCTTAGAAACAGCTCTTAATTTCAATTTCTTTGCAATACCGTGTTTCAACATAGGGATCCAACACTGACCTTGTGTTTTGAAGCTACGTGTTCCGACATCGGTGTTCGACGCCGAGGTTTCAACGCGTGTTTCAACGTATGTTTAAAACCATTCCGGTATCTTTCTCAGTCTTTGTTGCCTTCTACAATCTTTTGAAAGAAAGGGCATGCACCATGACAGCCATCATTACAAAGCTTATGTTTCTGATTCTTATACTAATTCCGAATTCGGATTACTCATGAATTACAAGGATGAATTATATTTTCTTCATTTAGGAAAAGTGCCCTTTCCGAGTGCAACCTTTGTTATCCAATAAGATGCAGCATTTGTTCAAGTTTAGGAATGTGGTGGAATTTGTAGGAGTCAAAGTCGATCAGGATTCTCTTTAATCTGTTCAAAGTTTTGTTGAGGCTTGCATTGGTGAACAAATTATCCGTGTTTAGAATTTTAGGTAAAATTTCTGAATCTCCAAGAGCGAAATTCTTTATCCCTCGTCTCACAGCTATTTGGCGGGGCTTTGGCGAGGGCTTGGATCTCACCCTTGATTGTTGGTTTACGCGATGCTAACAAAACTGTCCCTTCTTAAGCCGTCCAAGTCATAGATGACTCCTCCTGCTCCCTGTGTCCCGGAGTTGCCTTTAGAGGCTCCATCCGAAGAAGATCGTGGCGATTTTTTGACTTCTCCACCATTCTTGGGTGGTGGCTTCGGAGTCTCTTTTTTTCCACACAGGGGTCATTTCTCGAGGAGCTGACAACTGATTCCGAGGGTGAGGTAAAAGGGGACCCAACCACCTTTCTTCTTTAGGGAGCAACAAGGCACAATCGGAAAAATATTGTTGTTGAGCTGCTTCCAGGAGGAAGGCCAAAGCCTTCCTCCTGGAAGGCTTTGGCCTTTGTCGCTGTCAAAAAAGTGGCTTGCTGCTTTTCATTGAAGATGAGGTCATTCCTGGTAAGCCAAATCTGCCACCAAACATATTTGGGAATGGCATTCCATACTTTCCTCCAGAGTGATTTGTTGGGGATCTTTGAAGGGTAGCATTGTTCCCAAGCATCAAAAAAGGTCTGCTACAGAGTGATATTGGGGGAATGTAATTTTTTAAGTCATGGAGCAAGAGGTTACAAACTTCTTTAGCAAAGTTACAGTCCATAAAAGATGCTTGGCTGTTTCTGAACTACTTCTGCACTATTCGCATCTATGAGGCCCAACTATGCTTTTTCCAGATTGTCTCTGTTAACAACTTATTTGTGCACTAGAGTCAAAGAAGAATTTTATCTTGGGGAGTGCTAACGGATGCCAGACTTTCCTCCAAAATTCCTGGGGTTTTCTGTTGTTCCTGCTTGGATGAAGAGCATTATAGGCTTCTGCTGTTGTATATCTGCCAGACTTCCCCCATCCCCAGCTATCTCTCGTTTTCCTTTTCACCGGAGCCGCTTCTGCCAAAAGCTCTTCTTATATGAGTTTTTGCTTCTTTAGGCGTTCAGGAACTCTGAAGAAGTCCCACCCTCTCCAGTCATCATGACTGTCCCAAGTAGATAAGTCAGAGACCCGATTTATCCTACCCTCTTCATCCGATCTCTTTTAGATCTGCGATTTCTTCATTATCTTCTAAGGGATCACGATCCATTATTCGATCACGCCAAAAATTAATGTTCTTGCCATTACCTAGGATCCTATACGCCTTTCCTTTGAAGAATTTTAAACTCTTGTTACATAAACGCCATACTTGCGTGTTGGGGCGAGTTTGGCTCTCTTGCAAGTCTCTGATCGGTGTTGTAGGAGCATATTTTGCCTTCAAGATTTCGCTTACAGGGTGTGTGGGATTTTTGAAGAGGTTCCATAGATTTTACCTCAAATGCCGGAGTTAGTATTCTTTGGGTCCGCGAATTTGCGGGCAGCCCTCGAGAGGATTGGGCGTTGGCGGTTTTCCCATTTGACCAAATACTGAAATTTTCGGTGGTTCTCTTTTCCCCCCCTGCCACGGGGAAGTTGCGTATGATTTGGAAATTTAATTGGTCCGCAGGCGAAGGAAGGTTGATTGATATAAAGGAAGAGCAGAAATCACAGCCTTAATCGGGATGACCTTGCCTCCCTTGGTGAGCCAATAGCCTCCCCAGGCCGAGATTTGTGATTTTAATTTGCTAATGATGTATGTCCACAACGACCTCTTATTACAGGAATTAGTAATGGGGAGGTCGAGATAGTTGATCTTTTCCCAATGTGCATGACATGTGAAGCCAAGTGCGTTGGAGATGCTTGTGAGTTCTTGCTGCCCGATATTCCAGCTATAAATTGCACTTTTTCTTTCATTGGTTGAGGCCTTGGAGACCAGCGGTAGCTTTTGAGGGCGATGTCAAATCGCTGCCAATGCAGGCGAGCGCACCAGAAGAAGGAGTCATCGTGAGCGAGAGAATGATTAAATGTGGAGAGAGGAGATGGAAGGTTTAGACTACGGAAGAACTGGGGCTTCTTTCTGTTGTTAGCTTTCTGCTGAGGGAATGCGCCATCAGGATGTACAGAAAATGAGAGAGCGGGCATCCCTGCCGGGGCCTCTCTGAGCTTGAAAAAAGGGGTGGGGCGACCGTCGACAAGAGGGGCAATCCAGGGATTTTCAGTGCATGCTGAGATGAGATTAAAGAAATGGGAGGAGAAACCAAAGGAAGGGAGGACTTTGAAAAGAAAGGCTCGATTATTTCCGGTCAAAGGCATTGGCCTTGTCGAGTTTGATTAGCATACCTTTTCATTTCGTTGCTTGCTTGAGTGGATAATCTCTTGAACTTGAATGACATTATCTAGAATGTGCCTTCCTTCTACGAATCCACCTTGACTGCTGGAGATCACCCTATTGAGCAATGGCTTGATCCTGTTAGCTAGGAGCTTGGCGAGAATTTTGTAGGAGGCATTGCAAAGCGAAATGGGCCTAAATCTGGCAAAAGTTTCAGAGTTGGATTCTTTTGGGATAAGGGCAAGATAGGTGGAGTTAGTTCCTCCTCCTACTTTGGCTTTGTCATGAAGCCTTTCACCATTTTTAACAAGTCCACTTTGATGATGTCGGCGGGTTTGTGGCGAATTGGGAAGCCATGGGGCCGAGGGCCTTGTCAGGTTCCATGGACCCGGATAGCATATGATTTCTTCTTCATTGATGGGCTTAGTGAGAATGGCATTGTCTTCAAGGCTGATCAGGAGAGGGATGTTAGCGAGGAGATCTGCAATATCTTCCTCATTGGATTGAGAATCTGCTGTGTAAAGAAGTTTGTAGTGCGCTTCAGCTACATCTTTTATCTGGCTGTATCCTTTGCAAATTTGCCCCTCTGCTGTTATAATTTCTGGGATGTGGTTTCTTGAAAGTCTTGCTCTATATTGGCGGTGGAAAAGAGGGAGGTGTTGATCCACCTGCCTTCAACCTAAACTTGAACTTGATTCTCAATACTCTTAGATCTTTTAGGAAGATCAGAAAGGAAGAAGATTGAGTTTGTACTTCTTCATTGGCAGTGTTGGAGTAGTCTCACTGGTTTCCATTTCTACTTGCAGTGCCTCTAAGGACTGAACAGTTTCTTTCCTTTGGCTGGTTGGGTTTGAAATTGGTTTCTTTATCCAGCTCTTAAGTGCTTGCTTTGTAGCTTTGAGCTTTGTTCCCAAACATATTTGGATGACCACGAGAAGGTTTTTTCCCCATCTTTGCTTTCAACATTATTAGTGAATCCGTCCCCTTTCTATCCAAGATATTTCTGGTCGAAGGGGATTGGACGATATCTTCTTCCTCTTCTAAATTAGTATGCTTGGTTTTGTGAATTGGAAGGTGTTAATTTATAATAAAATTTTAGTGATGATTATTTTTCTTGTTCATCATCAGAGTATCTTGGACAAGAAATATGTCCAATCTGGCTGATATATGTTCCTTTCCAGCTCTATTGTTGGTCCAGGTGTAAAACCCTTTGACTGGACTGAAGTCAATAGATACCATTCTTTGTATGGGGTTTTCAGCCGTGCGGGGTATGGTATCCTACTATGATTCCCTGCCCTGCTGGATTTAATACAATGTTTAAGTCCCATTAGAATGATATTGCTGGGGGAATGTTGCTCTAAGAAATCATTAAGAGATTGTTCGACCAATCTCTTTTTAGAATACAACCGCAGGAACATAAAGATTAAAGGGGGATATGGACATCTTACTTGAGAATCACGTTAGCTCCGGTAGAAGATCGATCTTGAGTTCATGTGTTTTTGAATTAGGTTGAAAGAGATCTTTTACTTATGGGGAGTTGCAAGCCCTCGGATGAGCCTCTTGGTATTTCTTGTTCATGGCTTTTCTTCCATTTCTTTTCTTACGATGTCGAGAAGGGCTTTCCCTTCTATCTTAGTCATGGATCATGAGTAATACGAGGGTTCTATTTTGAGCGGTCCTTTACATGCACTTTCGTAGGGGTTACAGGACCTTTACCAATTCCAAGAGATGAGTCGCATTATTTACCAGGGGTGGGTTGAGAGCCTCCCTTGGGGGCCCTGTTTCTGGAACTTCTCACAATAAACATCTCTATTGTGGGCTTCACTGGGTTTGAGCCTTTACGCCTCAAAGCTTCCCTTGCCTCTCTGATTTTCACCTTAACCTTTCTTGAGAACACTTTCGTAGTTTTCCTCTTCCGGGGAGTCAGAGCTTTCGGCTGGTGTTTTCCTTGTAACATCTGCATAAGAGGGGGTGGAAGGGCTTCCTTGAGGGACTTCCGGGTGAGAAAATTCCTCGTTTTCTTTGTTAGGGATAGGGGGGTCACTTTGAACTAGATTCTCCTGAGGAGTTGTAGTTAACGGTCATGCGGATTCTTTACTTTAGGAGCTTTTTTCTTGGGTGGGATTGGAGCTGCTTGGAACCTCGTTCGAGTTACCTTTGCCTTTGCTTTTTGGTTGTTGGCTTTTTGTATGAGAGTCCACTGCTCACCATTCTGCTTGTCTGCTGTTCTTCCACCTTTTTCTTGCAGTGCTTTGCGAAATGCCCATATCCATGGCGGTGCCTACATTTGAATGGAAGCTGTTCATAATCCAGCTCTTGTACGCGCGTCCATCATGCAGCTGTTAGCTTAATGGCTTCAGGAAGCCCCTCCTCCAGATCTACATCGACACAGATTCGAGCGCATGAATATTAATCTTTTCTTGCAGCCTAGTCTATGAATTTTCCTAAACTGTTCTTAGATGTCACGGAGACTTGAGGGTTCCGACAATGGAGGGAGAGGGAGCTGCACCCACACCGGAACAGCGGATGGGACATCCTGAGCTGGGTAGAAGTCTGGCGACCATTTGTTGAGATATAGTCCTTGGGGGCCCATGAAATAAGGTCAGTTTCTAAAGATTAGGCTTCTGTCTTCTGCACTTTCAAAAACGAAGATTAAGAACCCTTTGCCTACGAAATATCTCTTGATTCCTTCTTTGATTAACGGCTCCAGTTCCTCTGAGTCCATTCCTCTATCGACTTAGGCGAGGGCCAGAGGCCAGTGAACTAGCCTATTAACCCTCTCTCAGCGAGATTAAGAGGCTGCTTCGAGGGTTCTTCTTAGGAAGAGCTAACGAAGGTATGGAATCCATCCTCTCAACGAACTTCTGCTGATTGACTAAGGGTTGTCGCTTGGAGATCGAACCCAACATTGCTTTGAAAGAAATAACTTAAGGAGGGGGCGGGGGAGGGTCCAAATAATCCCCAGGGGGCGACATGACTGATCTCTGGACAGTCCCAAGCGGCCCGTATGCTCGGCTAAAAATCTCTGGACAGACCCAGACGGCCCGGAAGCTCGGCTAAAAAAGGAGGAGGGGGCCCAGGAAGGCCCTGGAGGGAGACCGGGAGGCCCAGCAGCAGGAGCTGCCAGGCAGGGAGGCCGCAGGAGGCAGCACGGGGCCGCAGAGAAGCTAGGTCGAGGCGCAGCTCGCGCGCAGCTCGCGGGGTTAGAAAAATAAAACTACATATACTAATAAGATTGATCCATTAAGAAGTTATTGATTACTTGGAGGGAGGACGTCTAGGGTTTGCATCTCTTTCTTCTTCTCTAAAATGATTTGGTAAGTGCTTATATCTTGTTTTGATTAGTTCTATACTCCTTAGCAAGGGTTTTAAGTATTATTTTCAAGTATTTTGTTGATCTTGTTGGTGAAAATTATTCCTTTGGGGAAACCCTTCTTTTAAGGCCTTGGTTTCATAGTTTGTTTTGATTAGACAATAAACTACTAGTTTTGAGGCACTAGTATTTCATTCTAACCATAACCAATTCTTAGAGGGGCATACTTCTTGATCCCATAAGCCCTAAGTGGAGACTAGGCATTAAGCTCAACTCCAACAACCAACCACTAAAACCCAAAAAATTTAATGATTTTATTTTCTTGTCATATAAAATACAAAAATACAAAAAATATAAAAGATAAACCATCAAAAATATTTATTTCATTGTCTAGAGTAAAACTAATGACTTTCTTTAATTTTCTAGACATTTTCATTTGTGGGTTTATGCTTCATTGTTAATTTTTGCCACTAAGAAAGAAAATCAACCCTATTTGTATTGTGTTTCAAGGTTGTATCTAAAATTTTGTGGTTGATTTAAGTTGTTTACTAATTTTGGAAATTAATTACAACAATCAAAATCAGAATTGGTGAAACCCTAAAGCTAGGGTTTAACCCTAAAAGGTTCATTCTAACCCTGCCTTAGCTTATATTTCACTTGTGGATAATTTATAAAGGATATCTAACACATTTTTATGGTGAAATTCATCTCTTAAGCAATTCATTGCTGTTATATTTCATTTGGAGATTTTTAGTGAAACCCTAGGGGGATTCACCACCTCTTTATGCACGTTTGAGCTATTTTCTTGGGTATTATTCATTTGTACTTGCAATTAATCAATGCTGTGTTGTTTTTGTATAGATTATTCATTTCTCTAGCCGAAGTACCCAAGGTTCATCATTCTAAGGGATTTTAGGCACTCTTTGGGTGCTTTTCCTCACCCAAAATATGCGTTTTCTGCATTTTTTTATAATTATTATCATATATCAAAATTTTGAATTGTTGGAAAACATCAAGTTAGTCCAATTTAAAACATACAATCAAGGTTTAACTTAGGTATATTATTCACTCTTGGGTTGTGCAATTATATTATTCGCTTTTGACATGTTAAAGATACTTTTCTCTTCATCTAGAGAGTGATTTCTTAGTGCTGATTTATACTTTTGTTGTAGCATAGTTATTTTAGGTCTCAACACTCATATAATTAGCTCCTAAACCTCGTTATATTATAGTAATTATTCTCAAGACATTTGGCTACTTTGACACTGATTTATCCAACATATATTGAGGTGTGTAGTTTGAAGTTACTTGTATTGTGAGCCATAAAAAATTATTATACAGGTTGTTTCCAAGGATTGGGATAGCTCCCATGGCTTCAAGGATCTGGCCCAAAGTGAAAGAGAGATTGTGCTAAGGTGACAATGGTGCATTTCTTGTGTTGTGCTTATCTCCAATAACATCCTTTACAAATGTCGCTAATTTGGGTGGTAACAGAGCTTATTGAGGAGGGAACCAAAAATAAACATTAAGCCATGTATAAAGTAGGAGGAAAACAATTTGGTGTTAATGTTGAAGATGCCTAAGTCAATAATTAGGAGGAAAAGATTACAAAAGTTGAATCGTATCAACAAGCACACTATTGTGAGAGTAAGCAATCAAAACAACATTGTAGATATCAATAGGGTGGTATATATCAACACCCACACTTCTAGAAGAGCAAAGGGAAAAACCATGGACACACATGGAATTGATGGAAAACAATCACGTGACAAGACAATGTGAAAAGCTACCACCATTGCGAGTCATATGGATGGATCCTCAAACAAGATGTTTGTCACTTCCATTCTAAGAGGGTTCTACTATGTCGTCCCATCTTATGGGGGAGGGCATGTTGTGTTCTTACAACTACAACATCTTATGTTTATAGTGTATTCCATCCTAAGTTGTATAACATTAGCCACATGTGAAACTCATACAAGGAATTATAACACATGTTGGTATAAGTAGCAAAGGAAAAAACCATGGACACACATGGAATTGATGGAAAATCAATCATGTGACATGACACTTGTGAAAAACTAGCACCATTGCAACTCATAGGGATTGATCCTCAAACAAGATGATTGTTCATTGCCATTCTAATAGGGTCCTACTACATTGTCCCATCTTATGGGGGAGGGCATGTTGTGTTACTACAACTACAACATTTTATGTTTATAATGTACTCCATACTAAGTTGTGTAGTGTTTCCCACAAGTACAATTGATACAACGAAATATAATAGGTGTTTCTATAAATAGCTCTTCAAGATAGGATATCAACATGCGTTTTTAGTAGATGATTTCTTCTTATTGAAGTTACTTATGGAGTGTATCTCTCTTAAAACATATTTTGTCTATGGAAGGATATTGTGCTAGGGTTTATATGCTTGCTCCTCTCTTGTCTTGATGTGGTTTTTTGTTTTTACTCTGAATTACTAAGATGATTTTGGTCATAGTGCCCATTTGTACCATAGGGTCGCTATAGAACAAGTGAAACAAATGTTTCTTCATCTTCACCAAGTTGTAATGAGCACCATTGATAATTGAGTGACGATGATTGGTTCAGGGTAATCCAAGCAACAACTTAGCTAGAATTTCAGGTGGAATTGTTATTCTCTTAACTGTTTATGCTGGCACCTAGTTGGATTTGTACCAATGTGGTGTCAAGAGATTTGAGCATCAACCAGGCGCTAGGTGTAAGTGATACCAACACCAGAAGATCAAGACCTTGCATAACTTTGCGCTAGACCACCACAAACATGTTAGATTCATAGTGCCAACAAGGCACATGCTTAATTGTGGATTCTTGTAATTATTCTGTAATCAATTCTTGTACACTCATGTATATATTGAAGTAATTATCTCCATTGTACCTTTTAGTTTAGGCACTTAGGGAAAATTATGTCTTCAAATTTATTGTATTAGTTTCTCTTAGCCTCAACACAAGACTAACCTCATAGAGGACCTATGTTTTATCATAGAAAATCTATGGCTAATACTCTTATTCACTATAACATTTAATGACAAATGAACAATCAAAGTAGGGTGTCCATATTCAATGTGTCCGTGATTTCCATTGTGCTTGCCTTTGCTACTTAAGTGATTCTCTTATCTACAATGTCTTTATTTGTGTTGCATTTTAGTGCATAACTCACATAACACTAGTTCTATATAATGCTTTATCTCATTGCATAATAAAAGTGTAGTGTGGCACACTTCCTTTATAACCATTGACTTTCTCAAGTTGTTGGTTATGCCTCATATATCTTCTAGGATACAAATCATGAGTGACATGGCCAATTTCCATTTGACAAAACCAATTTGGGATTGCGCTAGTAATTTATTGTATTTTTTCTTGAGTGTTGCTTGTGGACCCAAGCAGGGGCCCTTTGTTGCACATATTTTACCATGTACTCTATAAAAATTACTTGAGCTAATTTTGTAGAGCACAAGTGAGATCTAGAGTAATACAATGTAAACTATATACAATAAATTTTTATATCCATGATTATAGGCTACCAACAAACACTATAATTCGTATCTTGTGTCTATTATATGGTGGTTTTGGTTTGTTCTCCTTTATTGTTGACTTGGGTAATTCTATTACATAATTAGCACATATCCATTCCATTGGAGTGTTTCACATTAAATTGCATTTCTTGACTTGTCAAGGATAATATTAGTGTAGCTAGCTCATGTCATGTTTCATTGCATTACTTTGTTAACAAACTATATTCTCTTTGTGTAAGTTCCCTCTTAGTACATCTAAAGCCTTCACACTTTTTCATCTTAGGAGACCCCTTTAAGGAGCAAGTTGATTTTCCCTATTCTTTTTCCTTCCTTTTTGTTTTCCGTGTGAGTTTTGCAACTTTGATGTTTTCATCTTCCTTAGATTCCTCATTGGTTAGAGTTGCCCTTCTTGCTTTATTAGGACTCATTCTACTTGTAAGGGAAGAAATTTTGTCTTCCTAGATTGTCATCCATGTATTATCTTTTTATTGCGAGTATTCTTGGGGATTCCGTTCTTCATGCATTTAGTCTTTTTTCTCGTTAACCTTATTTTGGAATATGTGTGATTTATGCACAAAGCTCTTCAAGGGCTATTTCAAGTACATGCATATGCTATTAGTTAGTGACACTGATATTGTATTATATATATTTTTTATATTCAGCCAACTACAATGGGTTTTTCTATTTATGATTATAATATTTTCTAACTAGTATCTTGTCTATTTTATGTTGTTTTGGTTTATTCTCCTTCATTGTTGATTTGAGTATTTGAGTTAAAGAATTAGTGGTAATATATTATGTTGGAGTGTTTCACTTAAAAGTGCATTTGTTAAGGACATTATTAGCATATTTAGCTCCTATTACAATTCATTGCATTACTTCATTAAAAAATTATAAACATATGTGTAAGTATGGAGTTGTTTGATCTTGTAGAAAATTTCTCTTTCATCGCTAGAATTTGACAATACACAAAGTTAAAGTTCCCGTCTATTTTTAACTTTGATCCAATTTTCAACAATTTGGGTTGATTTAGAATCGGGGAAACCCCTTAGGGGCCCCATTTTGACATGCACATAACTTGAATAATTCTGAAACTCTAATGAGACATAATTTTTTTCTATATTCTTATCATATTTTTCATTGGAAAGAGGGTCTATTCACTATAAGATTAGCTTACTCCATGTAAGTACCCCTTGGGTACATCTAACATTAATTCCATAGCTGAAAGAATCATTGTTTTTTAGTAGTGTGTTATATGGATCTATACGAGTCCTTACAATGGTCAAATTGTGCTCAAGAAATCCCCCAAAAAAATCTTTGGTTGTTAGAGGCTATTCTTCTTCCCTAAGGATCATTGAATCCCGAATCAAATGCCTTCAACACTAGATTGAGGAGTAGATATATAAGTGATTTATGCAATGTTCCACCAAGTTTTTAGGACATGGGGACCGAGGAGTGTGGAAATAAATTCGAGGGATGTGTGGAAGCACCCCCCAAATTCTAGGGAATGCGATAGGGGACATCGAGGTCTTTGATATAGGGACATTGCTAAAATATACAAAAACTGAGACATAAATGATTGAAATCTTATACATAACAATGCACCAATAACATACATCATTTCATGTAGCATTGTAAATCATAAATGATACATGTAATGATGCAACATAAACATAATAATCATGATTAACAAATCATCTATCACAGTTGTATTTCTAATTATATTTGTAAAAATGAGAAGATATATATCTAACATTACATTTAGCATCATAAATCATAATGTAACATAAGATAATAATCATGATTCACAAGTAATCTATCGCCATTGTATTTCTAATTGTATTTATAAAATTTAGAAGATATAGATCTAAATTTTAAGATAATTGATCTAAGAACATGTCAAATAAAATGAGTATCATTGCTCAAGGTAATGCTCAAGGAAATGTCTCATTAATGCATGCCTCCCACTACTTGCATGAATGAATAAGGACCAACCATGGGAATGCTGCTATTTGAATTAGAATTGTTTGCATTCTCAAGAATATTCAATGGCACACCATCTAACTTGAGTTGCTCCTCAAGTCCCTCCTCATCTACTTGTGCAACAATTTTACATTCATTTTTTTTTGTACTTTCCTTTTTGGTTTTGTTTTCTTCAAAATGATGGACTTTGGTCAAAAGGAAGTGCGAGAGTGTTTCATTTTTTTGGGGGTCATCCTCCTTAGTTGTGAGAGAAATAGATGGAAGAGAAATGCAATGGGCTATTGTGTTTCCTTGCATTCCTCTAATAGGGGGTGTGGGAAATGTCCCCCTTGAAGTATAAATGACCTAGGAGTGTGGGGTGCATGTCCCCTATCCTCAAGAACGTGTCTCTATGTAACATTGGCTTTATGCATTCCCAACTCTCCCATCTAGGGCCCAACGAAGCTACCCTTAGAATTGTGTAGTTTATAGTGCTTTGATTCATTAGTCACAATATGTCTAATTGAATCTTGTTGAAGCATGTGATCAGAGTAAGATATAGTGGTTTTCATAGAGAAGTTTGTCATTATTAATCCAATGTTTTTGGCTAAACTTCACAAGGAGTGGGAGAAGCACACCTTTGAACAAGGAACCTCTATTTTATCTCTTATGTGCACTTTGACAACCCCTTTGCCAATTGTGATCTAGGTTTCCTTTGCGATTAGTTAGTTTATAGAGCTTTGATTCACCATTCACAATATGTCTACTTGGGTCTCATTGAATCCTGTGATCAGAGTAAGATATAGTGGTTGTCATAGACAAGTTTGTCATTACTAATCCAATGTTTTTGGCCAAACTTGATAAGGCGTGGGAGCAACACACCTTTGAACAAGGAACCCCTATTTGCTCTCTTATGTGCACTTTGACAACCCCTTTGCTAATTTTGATCTAGATTGTGTTTGCAATTAGTTAGCTCTTCATTGAGCCTACTATCACTAGTTCTTGAGAGGTTGTCCCATGTAATGGAGTAACTTTCTCATCCTATACTTATGCTGCTTCCATAGGTACCTCTTTATTATGGGTTGGCTACTAGAAAACTACACCTATTTGCATTTGAGAATACCTATACTCAATTCAATCGACTTACAAAGAAATGTCTATAATATTACTTCATTTGCCAACACCCAATGTGTCTTTGCTTTTACGTGGTAGGAGAGATGATCACTATAATTTGACAATCTTTCATGCTTTGAAGGATAAGTTCTTAAATAATTTTCGGCAAATGATACAACCCATTACTAGGATACTTGTCTTGATTAATATCAAATGGAAAAAAGGTTAATCTATCAATGCCTTTTATTGATTATTGTGCAAAGTCTTTGAGCATAGTTGTGAAAGTATTCTTAAAAAACAATGGGTCCTATGCCTTGTCTACTTGTTTATGTTGGTCATTTGTGTTACAATGTATAGTATGAATCCCTTACCTTGTTACATTGCCTTGAAACAACTTTCCCAATACTTGGAAAGTTGTTGATGCATTTGAATCAACAATGTAGAAACCATTAGATATGCACACATTGACCTAGTGGGTCTAACATGTGTTAATGGAAAGATCTCATGTTTGTTGCCAATGCAATTAGTATCACTCTGGATCTCTGTGCCAATTTGGGTAACAATATGGATTGAAGACACCAAATAACTAGTGTTTCTTTTACATGACATTCTTAGAATAAGTGTCAACAATTTATAATTACATATATATGCTTAGTACAAGTAGGGTTACCGCCTATTCCCTCAATGGGAACTATGTAGTGTGCGACAATTGTTGTTGCTCTTAATCTAGTTTACTATGTTCCAACGCAACAACTGATCCAACATATCATGTCTGCAACACATCCGATCACACCTCCTTAGTTTAATGTGACCCCACAACCTTAGCAACATGGTCAACATAATGGCCTCAGTGCCAACATTTGTCAACTCAATTGGACAAATGTTCATGCTCTGTAGACACAAAACTCTAATCAAAATCAAAATTGAAATCACACTCTTTCACATAATCAAAACTGGAATTTTGGGTCTTGAAGACTTTGTAATATTTCAACTATGATATGTGGGGTGATACCTCACGATGATGCCATTTTAGTAACGTGATTTTTTTTTTTTGTATTATTTATGGCTTAGGGAATCATGAATCTTTCATCTTCTCAAAGGTTAGAGGATTCAATGTTAATCGAATCTAGTTGATCCCCCTGGAGCAACTTGCAACGACCTTGAGGTGTAGAATTTACTAGAAGAGGAGTAGAATTTACTTGTTTTTCCTGCAAATCTTTAAGTATTTTCCCGAGCCACACAATCTCATTGTCACTTCTACAGCTGCATATTCTGCCTCCGTTGTGGAGTATGCTGGAACTGATTCTTTGTGTGATATCCATGAGACAACTGCTGATCCAAGACTCGTGAGATAACCTGAAGTTGACACTCCATTTTCCTTATCCCCATCAAAGTCTGAATCAGAATATCTGATCAGGTTGAATTAATCTTCCTTAGAGTACTCGAGTCCAAAATATTGAGTTCCTTTCAAGTATTTCAGAACTCTTTTTGCAACAGACCAATGTCGTTCACAAGGCTTTTGCATGAACCTGGAAAGAATCCCAACAATAAATGAAATGTCTGGTCTAGTGGTAGTAAGATAACTGAGACTTCCCACAAGTTGTCTATACTTGGTTGCATCCTCAAATTCATTCCCTTCTTTTGATGTGAGTTTCAAATTCTGTTCCATTGGAGTAGAAACATGATTACACTCAACCATGCCAAACTTGTTCAAAAGTTCTCCAATGTACTTCTTCTGGGAGATGAATATGCACTTTGGATTCTGTATCATTTCAGTGCCCAAATAGTAGTGAAGATGTCCCATATCTGTCATCTCGAAGCCTTTCTTCAACTCTTTCTTTATGGATGAAATGTAGTTCTCATTGTTCTTTGTTATGAACATATCATCTACATATACTACAAGATATACAATTGTTTTTCAAACTTTCTTGACAAACAAAGTTACATCATCAAGATTGAAATCCTTGAAGTTAATTTCAGAAGATGCTCGGTTAACTTTTCATACCATGCTCGCGGTGCTTGTTTCAATCCATACAAGGATTTGATGAGCTTACATACCTTATGTTCTTTCCCTTCACAACAAAGCCTTCTGGTTGAGACATGAACACATTCTCTTTCAAGTCTCCATTCAAGAAAGCAGTCTTCACATTCATTTGATGAATTTTCCATCCATTTTGTACTGCCATGGAAAATAGAGTGCAAATGGTAGCCCATTTTGTTGTGGGGGAAAGTCTCCCCATAATCAACACCTTCTTTCTGTGCAAATCCTTTTGCCATGAGTCTTTCTTTGTGCTTGTCAAGTGACCCATCTAATATGTACTTGTTCTTGAATACCCACTTGCATCCTATCCGTTTGGTTCCATATGGAGGGTCCACAAACTTCCATGCCCCATTCTTGATGATATCATCATATTCCTTATGCATGGCTTCTTTCCATTCATCATGAAAAGTGGCTTCTTTAAATGAAGTCAGTTCATGGTTAGTAGATAAATTCAACTCACAATCATATGAAACATCCATATCCTCTACATCACCAAAGTTTGAATTATCTGCATTACCTCCATTTTGTTTTGAGAACAATCTGGTTCCCCTCTTCCCGATCTCATCAAGATGAACACTTTCAAGTGTTTTTGTGAGCCATTTTGGTGGGCCTTTCTGAGATTGTCCTGGTTACTCATCTGATTGAGATGGTGTTGATTTCTCATCAAGCCTCAACTTTTCAATCTTTTTTATCACATCATCTAAGTGATCTTTAGGTTTTGATGAAGTGGCAGGAACTTCTTCATGTGGGGGAGATGGTGCTACAAAAGGAGATTCAAGATAGGGATCCCCTTTCAAGATGTGGAATCTCATCATCAAATTCATGATATGTCTTTACACGAGTGAATTTGTCCAGATGGTCAAGCTACCTCTCAATAGTTTAGTCTTTCTTGGTGGATTCAAGAAAGATCAAATCTAATGAAAGGATGAACTTCTTGTTTATCTCATCGTAAAAATGATATCCATTGGTGGTATTTGAGTACCCCAAGAAGATGCACTTCTGACTCCTAGTATCAAGATTGTTTTTTTACTCCTTAGGAATCAAGGCATAACAGGTGGAACCAGAGACCCTGAGATGCCTCACCGAAGGAATGTGGCGATACCACATTTCATATGGAGTTTTATTTTTGATAGCATGAAATGGACACTTGTTTTTGACATAAACTACCATAGAATTGCATCAGCCCAAAACATCAATTTAACATTTTTGAAAAACATCATGGAACAAACCATATTTAGAAGTGTTATGTTCATTTGTTCAACTACACCATTTTGTTGAGGATTGTATGGAACTGTGGTTTGATGTTGATCCCAAGTTGGCGAAGGTAGCTTTCAAATTCATTATATGTATGTTCTCTTCCATTATGAGTGTGAAGAGAGCCAATACGAGACTAAGCTTCATTTTGAATCCATACAAGAAAATTTTTAAATGTTTCAAAAGCTTGTGATTTGTCTTTCAGTAAATACACCCAACACATTCTAGTGTAATCATCAATAAAAGTCATGATATATTTGTTTCCATTTGCAAAATGAACATGCATAGGGCCACACAAATTAGAGTGAATCAATTCAAGTCTTCTACATGATTTGGAAGTATAATCATGGAAACATTGTTTGCTATGCTTTCCAAGGATACATGCATCACATTTTTTTAGCTTTCTAGGAATGGTAGGTAGACCAGAAACACCATTTTTTTCTCAATAAACGAAGATTATCATAATTAATATGGCCAAATCTAGAATGCCACAAAAGACTAGATGGAATTATACCCGAGTGATGACAGGACATGTATGCAAGTGTGTATGGGAAAATGTCCCATTCAACTTCAACAATCTTCCATCTTCTATTCTGGTCATGATAACCATGTTGTGAGAGTCCTTCCTTATCTCAACTTTTCCACCTAACATATGAACAAAGTGGTCTTGCTATATGATGTGCACAAGGGGCAACAAGCTTCTTTGCCGCTGAAGAAGATAGAGTACATTGTGCAGACGAAAATTTGGGAGTCCAAACAACTTAAGCTTGATGGTGCCCAATCTCAAAGGTTTGAAACTAGATCTATCTGCAAAGTACACTACGCCATCTACATTGCCATTGAAGTATTCGAAGAAATCTCTTCGAAATGTCATGTGGGAGGTCGCGCCTGTGTCAAGAAGCCATGCATCTCCCCAAAAGGAAAATGAAGTATTAAATAGATCTTTAGTTACTCCTATATTGCAATAGGCAACGACATAATGAACATGTGCTTTACCTTTCGATAGGTCTGAGGTTCTGTCTCTGTCTTATTTCATACTCTATTTTTCTTCTTTGATTTTCTCCCATGGAATTCCGTAGTAGGTGGCCTCATGTGGCCTATTCATTCCGCAGCGGGTACAATGAAGGTCATATTTTTTCACGGGTCATGTTTCCTTATCAACACTCTCATCATTAAGAGGAATATAAAAAAACAAAGGAAATGTGGGGGGTAGGGGATCATAACACAAAGAGTGAGTATAGAATGTCCATGGAATTCATTTAAAGGGTAAGATTTATCCATATTGAATTTCAAGAAACATGTGATGGGAACATATCAAAGATTGTTGCAAGTTTTCAGAAGAAATGTTATATGGAAATAGACTTTCCAATTAACGAAGAAAGTACGAAACCAAAAATTCGCAAAAGAAGTGATGCATTGAGAATCGTAAACAATTATTTTCAATTGAGATTTAAAACTAGAAAAACATGGGATTTGATAGATGAGATCTTTTGCTTGTGGGAGAATATTGGTATAAAAAATAAAAGGTTAAAAAGTGTAAACCCTTATCATGTAGCACTAGTAAGACAAGTCCTTAAATCAAGACTCTATAAGAAGAGACAACTATAACACCTTCAAGATCAATGCAAGTAGTGAAGGATGAAACACTTATCATATCTATATTATCACATGTAAGGTCCGATGAATTATTAATGGAAGAAATGTCTGTTGAGTTTTATAAGTTTGTTGAGTTATTTTTCTTGATGTTAGGATTATAAAATTATTTTTTCAAATTAACATATTAATGTTCCAACTGTTTTATTATAGATATAATTATAACATTATTTATTCTATTTAGTTAATCACAAGGTTTATATGAGAATACCAGAACAAATGGTTAGAATGTTGAATGAGGAGAGTAGGGATGTTGCTAGACACAACTATCTAGACTCAAGCTCTACAACAACCTTGAAACAATTTTTTGTTTCTTTAAAAAATGTGTAATTAAAGGTACCAAAGAAAAATACAAATGGAGTACTAAAGATCTTTAAAACTTATATACAAGAGCCAAGTTTGAAAGACAAAGAAAACAACATCTTGAAAATGTTCAACTTGATGACACCCTTGATCACTACAATTGGAATGGGCTCAACACTGTACAACATCAAGTAATGTTAGGTGATTGTGAAAACATGGCAAATCTTGTTTCTCAAAAGGATTACCACCCTAGTTATTACGAGTATCTCTCATGGTTAAAATATCCAAAACACTGAGTATGATTATGAGATTTACACTTACCAAGCTTTCTATAAAGTGGTCACGAGATTTGTAGGTGTGACAACATCACCATATTAGAGATTTGTGGTTTTTCATTTAGACACACAAACAAGATTAATGCAATCAAGCTTTAAGGTTAAAGCGAATTTAAGAAAACAATTTTTTTGGTAAGACATTTAAAGTGTATTATTTCATGTTTAAAATTAGAAATCAATTTTTATTATTTACAAGTTAATTGATTTTTTATTTATTTATGCTACAATAATCACAAGCATAATATTTGTAGTTACAATGGTGATTCATTTATAAGTGATATTGAAAGCATAAATTTTGCTTGGTGGGCAAAAGATGATATTTATGATTCTATTTTTAGCAATAAAAAAAATGGAGGAAAACATAGTTAATTGTTGGTTTATAATGTTGTGCCTAAAAAGCTAACATATGAGGGAAAAGGATGTGAAATGATAAATTGTAAACATTTTTTAAAAGCCACAAGCACATATTAATTATTTTATATATACATTTTCAAGTGAAGGAAATTGAGTTTTGGATTTGGATTTGGTAAGATTTATGATGTAGTATATATGAAACATACTTCTATGTTTATCATTTTTACTTTATGTTTGTTTACGCTATTTTACTTGATTATTTTTTCAACATTTGGTGATTAGGTACAACACTAACATGCTACTTACAATATTTTATTCAACATATAATCAATACTATTAAAGCTCTTCAAGATGAAATACAAGAAGTTGGTTTGAAGAAATAAGATTTTAGTGAGTTACATGTGACAAAGATGTGAGAGGAACTTCAACCATCATTGAAAGGATTGTTTGAAAATGATCACTTTGGAAAACTTAGAAAAATAGAAGACCCAATGGAAGAATAGAATAATATTAAAGAAAATGATGATATGCTTGTTGAAAATGATGAATTTGACATATTTGATATTATTGATTAATTTTAAGATGTCGTTGAAAAACATGCTCAATTTGACAAATTATATTTGTAATGTTTTGACTTTGAGATTTTACATAAAGAATAAATATCCATATATTGTTGTTTTGTGATAAATCATTTTAACACATTCTTTAATTTTTTTGTGAATCATTACTTTAAAGAAATAACATTAAATATTGTCATTTTTATACATAAAATATATAAAAAATGTTAATTTAATTTTATTATTATTATTTTTTAAAGATTGTGACTATAAAAATGCTTTATTTGACATGACATTTTAAACCAAAAAAACTTCCAAAATGTTTAAAATTTTCATTATATCTAGTTTTTAAATGTATATATTTTTGTTAAATATTTAATAGTGTTATTTAGTTACAACTATCAATTGTGAATTGAGATAAAGTTAAAAAAATGTTATAAACAATATTTTACATTGTATTTAAAATGTATGGTATCCTAATTTAATTAATAATCAGAACTTAAAAAAAAACAAAAAAACAATATATGATATTTTAATATTGTTAAAAATGACAAATTTTAGAAATAGAAAAAAAAAACCATCGGAAAAATAAAAATAGACATTTTAGGAAAAAATGAAAACAATTTAAAAGAAAACAATTAAAAAAAAAATATCGATGGATGAGTACACAATTTGGTGGACCTTTTAGATGCAATCCAAGGTCTAAATAACCCACTCACATTATGGAAGTCTAGATTGTGAACATGTTTGTAGGAAATAGAGTCATGGAGACTTGAGCCTGATAAATCATGGGACACATTGTCTTGGTCAAAGGAAGGTGCACACTATTTTACTTCTCACTAAAACACGTGTATTTTTACTCTATGTAATTTTTTATTATATAAGGAGTGCATCATAGATATTATCAAAATAGAAGTATATATACTCGTGAAGTTGGAACCAAAGTCATAAGGCTCTATGCACTCATGTCATTCATGTAATAATAAGAAGGGAATTGACAATACAAATGTTTGGGAAAACATATATTAGTTTTGATATAGTAATCCTCTTTTGAGAAACATGGCTTCAATATGATACCAAAAGTTGCATGATAGCGAAATATGAATGTTGTTAGCTAGGTTTGTTTTGTTGGATATG
The DNA here is from genome assembly GCA_010110895.2 of Picea sitchensis. Classification (NCBI taxonomy): domain Eukaryota; kingdom Viridiplantae; phylum Streptophyta; class Pinopsida; order Pinales; family Pinaceae; genus Picea; species Picea sitchensis. The sequence continues at coordinate 36,518 of SNQJ01S0020524.1, read as the reverse complement.
CGTTCATGCTTTTTATTCCAAATCATTCAAAGAAATTTAAAAGCATTTGGAAATATTGTAGCACCAAATCTTCTTGGTGAGAAATGAATTTATATTCAAAATATAAAGCTTAATCATTGTGATTATTAGTATTAGGACTTATATCACAAGAGTTAGATACTATACAATTTATTAATTATAGGGTTAGAATTTATCAATGATATGTGGTAGGCATTATAAGGGTTAGAGGTGAGAGGGATTTTGAGGTCAATAAAATATACAAAATTACTAATCTTACGTTGAAACATCAACAAATGCCACCAATAAATAAGGCATTGGCATAGACTTGAACACTACCAATAAGTAAGGCGTTGACATAGACTTGAACACCACCATCCATGGACTTCCATGGGGAGAAAATAATATTGGTAAATATATTTTTATTATGATAGTTATTTAAATAATTACAATACATTAATGTAATATTATTCAATCAATCTAATTAATATGTTCAAAATAATTCCAATTGTCTCTTTCCAACCAACCATTCAATATTACAAAATATCATCAATAAATTGAAATTAATATTTGCATCATAAAAGGATGAGGCAATTAGGTATGTGTATAATTCATGTTATAATTGTGAAAATTGACATAATTTTTTTAATTAACAATGTACTTTCATAATTATATGTACATGATGTTGACCCAAAGTAAAACACTACTCCTAAAGATCCTCATTCTGATAGAGAGTGAAAGAATGTCCAAAAGTCTCTTCAAGTCATAGGGATTGTTCATTCAATCTTTTATAGTTTAATTTCTTCATCCATAATCAAATGAGTCCACTAGCCTTCTACATATAGGCATCATGAATCTTTTTATCTACATACTAGTAAGACATAACCTATTTGCCTCAACCTTATTAGTTTGTATTATTACATTACATTTTAGCATATGCAATTAAAAATTAATGAAAAGTGTTTATTTTGAAAATTCAAACACTTATTTAAACTTCATGTATTCATGAAACAAATTTATATGTTGCATGGTATCCATAAGGCCATAATATGTGACCAACATGCTAAATTCATGGGAAAATTATGGAAGTATCTGTTTAAGTGAGATGGAATTGTATTAATGGATAATGCTAATTGCTATTGAAAAACAAAGATTATGATAAAAAAATTAAAAGCTTCAAGCCTATACTTTGAACTATAAAAATAAATGAGTAAGTTGTCTTTACTTACCTAAATTGTTGTATGACAATACTTTATATGTATCCATAGGAATCTTCCCTTTTTGAGCTTTATATGGCTATGATGCCCTACTAATGATTACTTGCATAAGTATGAACGTAAAGTACCCTTAGTGAGATCAAATTTGGAAGATAAATGAACATGTTATGGTTGAATTGATGAATCATTTACAAGCAATAAGGGATATAATGAAATATTAAGCTCATAGAAAGATTGAGAGAATTTTCAATAGATAACATTGTTTATGTCAAGTCACTACCTTATAAACAAAGTACAATTAAGGGAGGGTGTGTTGATGCTTGAAATGAGAATCAAACACAACACTCGAAAACACCCTCGCAAGGCTCTCAAGAGGAAAAAACAAAATGGAAGCCCATGTTAGGTTTAGAACTCCAAACTCACTAACTATGTGGTTAGATTAATTAGTTATACAAGTCGTTAAAGTATTTCCCCTTAAGGGTACTAATCCTCCAATTCTATGTGCTTGTGGATCTTAATATATGCTTTAGGTTAGTGATTGATTTCCTTATATTGTTTAATTAGAGTGCACACCTAATCCTACTAGTTATGTAAATAAAAATTACTATGGAAATGAACTAGTGAACGCAAGAAACGTTATGACAACTGCCTATTAATCTAAATAGAGTGTAAAATATTGGTAATATGAGTTTAAAATGAGCTGGAAAATGCATAATCAGATTCTTATTCAAATGTAAAATTAATTATAAACCTAACAGACTTTAAGTACATGATAGCTAATCATAATCAATAAATAAGTCATGCATATGTACAACAATTAAACAAGCAAAAGAAGATTGAAAAGTTGTTGCAAAATAAGCAAGAAAACTAAGAAAAAGAAATAATATACATAGAGAAATACAAGTGTAGGTATGCCCCCCAAAAAATTGTTCATTAATAAAAGTTTATGTACAACTAATACTAACCCAAATGGTTCTAGCAATTGGCCTAGTTTCCTATAAATAGGATGTTTTCGAGAGCATATGTTGTTTACAACAATTTAAAGTCAAGCAAGGTGAATTCCTAGATAGCACAAAGCCTTTGTTATTTCCACACTCAGATTGTCTAAAGGGTATATATAATCACTACAATGTTTGCTAGAGATCATGCAAAGAGATACATACATCAATGAAATAAATAGAAATTATTTCAAGAGGAAAGCACCTTTTGTTTCACTTTAGTGATGGACCTTAGATTGTATCCTACCTACAATTTCTAGCACTATTAAGCTATTGAAGGGTTGAGAGAATGAACTTAGATATGATGTACTAGAGAGAAAAGCTATACCTATTTTTTCTTTTCTTCTTTAGATTAGGTCCTCCTCTTCCATTTTATAGAAGGATGAGTGGAAAATTGAAAGACCACTTTTGCTTGCCAATTTTCCTCTAGAAATTAATTAATAGTGTTTAATTTTAAATTTGAAGAGTAGGAAGCCATGAAATATTTATTTTTCACCTTCATTTAATAGCCCATTATCTTTATTTCGAAAATGCAAATAACAAAAACATAGATAATCTAATTGCATCATCCTTTATATACAAAAAAAATAAAATTATATATATATCAGCCCACTGTCTTTAAGACTCTTTATTTCGAAAATGCAAATAATAAAAACATAGATAATCCATTTGCATCCATCATTTATATACATAAAAAATAATGACAACTACACACACACTTACTATTTAAGTCCACTTGTCATTAAATGGCCATATCAACAAAAAAATGAATGACATAGTCCCCATGCATCATAAAAAATATATACACAGTTCATTTGGTCCAAAATAAAACATGCGTATAACATCAAATAGCAAGTGGCTTAGTAACTGGCTCATAATATCCTAGATCTATAAGGGGTTTCTGCGCTAGGGCCATACAACACACAAAGGCCATGATGGAGGAATATGCATCCATTATGAAAAATGATGTATGAGAGGTAGTTTTGAGGCAGAAGGAAAAAAAGGTGGTTGGATCCAAGTGGATCTACAAAGTTAAGCATGCCGCAGATGGAAGCCTGGACAAGTATAAAGCCCGCTTCATGGCCAAGGGGTTTTCACAGCGAGAGGGAGTTGATTACGAGGAGACTTTCGCTCCAGTGGTCAGGTATTCTTCAATCCGAGCAGTCATTTCATTGGCAACAGAGAGGGGCTGGCGCGTTCATCAGATGGACGTGAAGACCACCTTCCTTAATGGAGTTATTGAGGAGGAGGTATATGTGGAGCAACCAGATGGATTTGAAGTTGGCAGCAGAGAGACACATGTGTGCAGACTGAGGAGAGCCTTGTATGGGCTCAAGCAGGCACCTCGGGCATGGTACTCGAGGATTGACAACTACTTGAGGGAGATGGGATTCTAGCGGAGTGAGATAGATCTAAACCTATATTTTCTTGCAGGGAAGGAGCCTCTTATACTGGTACTTTATGTAGATGACCTATTTCTCACTGGAGATGAGCAGTTGATAGCAGATTGCAAGGTCAACCTTGCAGCTGAGTTTGAAATGAAAGACCTTGGGTTGATGCACTATTTTCTAGGGTTGGAGGTTTGGCAGATGGATGGACGCTTCTTCTTAGGACAGGGGAAGTATGCAGTAGATATTTTGCGCAAGTTCAGGATGATGGACTATAGGCCCATGTCCACACCTMTGGTTACAAACTGGAGAAAGATTGATGCATCATATTCGAAGATAGTAGACCCGACTGTTTATCGTCAGTTGATTGGATCACTCATGTATTTGGTCAATACTTGGCCAAATATCAACTTTGCATTAAACTCTTTGAGTCAGTTCATGGTGGACCCTCGAAGAGTACATTGGATTGCTATGAAGCATGTGCTTCACTATCTCAGAGGGATAATGGAGTATTTGTTATTGTATGAGCACAATGGTGGAGTGAGTTTAGCAGGTTTTACAGATGTTGATTGGGCAAGATGTGCAGAAGTCAGGAAGAGTACTTCAGGTTGTTGCTTTAGCATTGGATTGTGCATTATTTCTTGGTTCAACAGGAAGCATAAATCAGTGGCATTGAGCTCTGCCAAGGTAGAGTACATGGCAACCAGTTTGGAAACATGTGAGGCACTATAGTTGAGGAAGTTACTTTTGGGCTTGTTTAGGCAGGAGCTAGAAGCTACTGTGATTCACTGTGACAATCAGAGTTGCATCAAGCTCTCTGAGAATCCGGTGTTTCATGATCGTAGCAAGCACATCGATATCAGGTATCACTTCATCCGAGATTGTGTATAGAGAGGAGCCGTGAGGCTTGATTACATTCAGACTGATGAGCAGATGGCATACATTTTTACCAAGGCACTGAGCAGACAAAAATTAGAGAAGTTCATAGATTAGATGGGGTTGAGAAAGAATCCCTTCCTCGCTAAGAGGGAGTGTTAATATTGTAGCAAGGAAGGTCTTCCATCATCATCTCAACGTCCTATATTGATGGAGGATAATGAAACTTAGGCTAAGCTGCTTAATTAAATGTTTTCCTAAGTCCAACTTAGGAAAAGAACAATTAATGTGTTATAATTTTCAGTCGACTTTATTGAGTACCTTTTCTAAAGTTAAAGTGAAAAATAATTTAAGTTGTGGTCTTTTAATATTGACCATTGATCTCATCATGAGGGTGAGGGTTGATCTCAACCCTCAATCATTTTGGAGATTAGGGTTTCACTTGCTCAATGAAGAATAAAGAGATCAACTGGGCTAGAGGGGCGCACTTGAGGAAGAGAGATCGATTCTAGAGAGAGATCGATTGCAGATTTGGAAGAGAGAGTTTTTGCAGGAGAACATAAGAGAGTCTAGCAAGTGGATTGAGCCACATCTTCACCAAATTGCAGAGGCCAAGCTTCAAATTTGGTAGGGCCAAACATAGTGACACATGGGTTACTCAGGAGGGACGTACAACATGCAGAGGCTCACCTTCTAGCAACTGTTTCGTTTTGGTTCTATTTTGGAGGGTCTAGAGAGGCTGTATGGTTTTGTTGGAGAGAGTTTTGCTGAAGATTATTCAGCTATTGGGAGAGGCCGATTTCCTTTGTAAGATATTTCCATATTTTCCTATTCAGAAATAATAAAATCTCATATCTGTTGCACCGGTTTTCCCACCTTGGGTTTTTCTGGGGACTATTTTCCAAAAATAAGTGTGTACATTTGATGTGATTGCTGTCTACTTTTACTTTCAGTTCTTCACAATTTATTTCTGTTGTGTATTTAATTTTCTGTGAAGAAAAACCCAGAAAAAGCAGTTAAAATTAATTTAATTGTTTTAAAGTGTACTGGGTTTCGAAATTTTCACGCTCCATCCGCAACTTGGCCAACAATGGCTTCTTCTCATCAATTCTCTAAATAAGTTTACAAAATTGAACAAGCAAAAGCCCTTTCTTCTTCTAAGTGAGTACAATTGATATTATGGTAGATGTGGGAGGTATTTACCTCCACGTGTAAACCTGATGAGAATAGAATATTTCGGGAAGCAAGAAGAAACCCTAATTAGTTGGCTAATAACCCTAGAAGACAAATTGGCTCAAGAGGATAATTTGTATTAGGTTATTAGCCTCCAAGAGAAGAAGTCGACTGAAGGAAATATTATATACTAAGTAAATAGGCACCCAGAATGAGAAGTTGGCCCAGGCAGTTTGCCAGTTTTAGTATAAATACAGGAGGCCAGTCTTCATTTTGGCAGGCATTCTCAGAACTGCAGAAGCAACACTTGTGCGCACTGCAGTTGGCCAATTTGTGCGCAAGTTTGGAGGAGAGTTGCCGTTGCAGTTGCTGCAGCTAGCAGATTTCAGTTTTGGCTTGGACTCTCTCTTGGTTATTATTTGGATTCTCTGATCACCTCTTGTTACTCATGTTTGGTGCACTATCCTTGGAGAGAGGTGCGCTATCTTTTTTAGGCTATCTAGACTATGGTTTTCTTTCAGAATGATTCTCTGTCAAGGTTAAGGTGCTCAGGGGTGGCTTCAGCCTATGGTTGGGTGACAATAGTGATATTGTCTATGGTTAAACAAACACATCCATTATATTCTAACAGGTTATGGGCCCACACCTCCTTCATTTAGTCTAACCACTGGAAGGGATCATAGCCATAAGGATATTAAGCTCGTTGAAGAATTTCCGCTAGGGTTTCTAGCAGGAGAAGTTACTAAAGCACTGCCGCTAGGGTTACTAGCAGGTGCAGTTGCAGAAACCCTAATCCTCTTGTTGAGGCACCTTAAGTGAAGGGATTGACCTAATTTCTGGATAGACTAGTGCGCCCTAGCCTAGCGCATCACCTGGTACCCTCAGGAAGCCAAGACGTCAAGTTTGAGTTTTTGGTCAAATCTAGGGTTGACCAAGTCAAAGCAACCGTGACTTACTCTATGAAGTCAGAAAACAAGTTAGATGGGGCTTCTAATTTTAGAGCGTGGAAGACAAGGATTGACCTCATCCTTGCCAAGAATATAGTGCTGGATATCGTGAAAGGAAAGATCGTGGAACCAGAGTTTGAAGAAGGAAAAGAGAAGGAACCGCAGAATGCCGCAATTATGGAGAAGTTCAGAGACAATGACATCAATTCCATGAGTATCATAGTGGACTCTATAAAATACCACTTGATACCCTACATCTCTCATCTTGATTCGTCTAAGAATACGTATGATGCCCTAACAAACCTCTTCTCAGTCAGAAACATTGGACAAATAATGAGTATGAAGAATGAGCTCCGTGACATGAAGATGAATGATGATGACAGCATAACGTCATACTTTGTGAGGATCTCTCAGTTAAGAGATCAACTACAAGCTATTGAAGAGATCATCTCAGAGAAGGAACTGGTAAATATAGTACTCAATGGTCTCCCCAAGACATGGGATGCATTTGCCGCAAGCATGAACACAAGGAAGGAGTATCCTACATTTGAAGAACTTTGCACTTGTTGTGCACAAGAAGAATCAATGATCAGTGCAAAAGAGAAACCTCAGAAGAAATACAATGATCAAGCCTTCACAACAAAGTTCAAGCATTTCAGGAATAAAAAGAAGTTTGGCTCCAGAAAGAAACCAAATCAAGAGAAAGATATGTCAAGAATACAATGCTTCAATTGTCGAAAGTATGGTCACTACAAGAATTATTGTCCTGATTTAAAGAAAAGGAAGGAAACACACAAAGCATCAGTTGCCGAAGAAAGGGAACCCTCAAAGAAAGAAAAGCAGGAAAAAACAAAGTTCTTCTTCTAAGACAAGGTAACAATATGCTTCATAGTTCTTGTATACACCATGTTTTCTGTACATATCTTGCATATTTATTTTCTAGAAGATAATATGTTCAAGAGAAACTATACCTATGGAAGAACAACAAGACAAGGATTACTATCACAATGACTACAAGTCAGGCAATACACATGAAAGGATGAAGTACATCAACAACCCGTAGTATCAATTCATGTGGAAGTCATTACATAAGTAACAACTGTAAGATAAGCTAAAATCAGAATCAATCTTGAAGAACCCTAGAAGAAATAAAGACAGAAAGAAGTCAACAATCAAGAGGAAATCGGAAAAAGATTTGCGACACTTTGCAGAAGGCAATAAGGATGCAGACGGAAGCGTGGACACTCGTAGATGGAGGGAGCCGATTATATATTTCCAAAAGAAGAGCATGCATTCATGCATGAAGAAAGGTTTAGGAGGGAGCTAATCCTAAATAATATGATCCATTGAAGATGATGAAGTATCTATCCATGATCCCATCAATAGTGGCAACCATGAAAAACAACATGTATTCAGTTTGACTTTAGAAGAATTCTTCTTAAAGTATCCTTGGTTGTCCATCCACATCCATGATCCTATGATGAAAGAAAGAAGTTGGAATCTTTAGGGCATGGAATCTATAGAAAACTCCTTGGACCTAAGAGCTAAAGAAAAACATGAGAAAGAACATGAAGATTCCAAGAGAAAAGGAAAAGCCAGAACAACCAATCATTGTATCAAGAATCACAAGACTACCAGCTTGATATGAACTCACTAAAAGAAATCAAGCAGAAGAACTGAAAGTTGTTATGAAGAACAGTCTGTGGAAGACTTATGAATGAAAGCATTGCGAGATCCAGAACTAGAGGTTCTCCTAGATGGAGGGAGAAGACTATGATGATTGCTTGTTCCAGTGAACCAGACATACCTCTACATGAGCCATTATATCATCCGCAATATCCATGGGTTGGAGTTTACATCAGATGAATGCAAAGACTGTTCTCTAGAATAATTAAACAAAGAACGTATATAGAACAACCTCAAGGTTTTGAGGTATACTAGGAAGAAACCTTTGTATGCAGATGGAAGGAGACAACTTGGTGGAGAACCTCCAATGCACAACACAAGCGTGGTGAAAAGATTTCTATAATAGAGATATTGTATCAGAATGGTTACTCAGAAGCTCAGGATGATGGATTGCTAATCCATGACAAACTCTCATGATGGAAAAATAAGTACCACTTGGATATGTTTCAGTTTGACCCTTGCCACAATGTTATGAACTAGCAGGAAACAAAAGATGAATCCAACAATGATATACTATATTGATCAGAGCTATATGAAGCCTTCAAGAGAATACCAATGTTCTAGAAAAATCGAAGTACATTGAGATCAAGCATTGCACTCTCCGTGATGAAGTCCAGAAAAGAGAAAGTGGTTCTCCAATATATATCTCCACAGATGAGCAGATAAACAAGCATTTTGGTAAAGCCTCTGTCCAAGATGAAAGAGTTTGTGTACTCAAGCTGGAGTTCGTGGAGACGACTTCCTTATTGAAAAAGGAAGAGATGACTCCCAGGTTGGGAGGGAGCACTGATGTGTTATTGATTCATGGACAATCATTTTTCAAGTTCAAAAAATAGTCCAGGATGAGCAGTTCCTTTCCAGTTTGGAAAGTGGTTTGAGATTTCTGACGAACAAACATTTTCCAGTTCGGAAAATGGTCTAGATCGAACGGTCATTTTCGTAATGAAAATGGTTCGATGGATTGCTGATGTACCATAAACAACGATTCCCCTCGTGGTTAACATGGGGAATGGTCTAGGACAATCTCTCTTCTTGATGGTCACTCTCAGTAGTGGTCAAGAAGACTGGTCCGCCTTGCCGGACAATCATTCTTTCGAAGCTCGCAGTTGTGAGCAATTTTGAAGAATGGTCTATTTTGGAGGTTGGTGCAGGACAGTGATTTCCTTAGGAAATGGTCCAGCCAGTCATTCCCTAGGGAAGATTCATTCTCTCCAGGTTGCACTTTGTTTAGTGCCGGAGGAATGGCCCAGATAGGTGAATGGTCCAGGTTCAACAATCAGGGACATACATTCCCTAGGGCAGACTCATTCTCTCCAGGTTGCACTTTGTTTAGTGCCGGAGGGATGAACCAAATAGGTGAATGGTCCAGGCTTAGAAATCGAGACAATTATTCTTCCTTGCTTGAGAAGAATAGTCCAAATAGCTCATCGTTGATGTTTTACTTTCTTAGGGAAGATGCTCTTCCAGATCTCATAGATGTGAGTGGAAGAATGGCCCAGATGATTCAATTTATATATCATAACAATGTTTTCTGTGCAGGTTGATATCAGATGATATGATTGTTATGAAGATAGTATGTCTCCAGACAATAGATGTACACTATTGTGGTGGATGTGTTGCACTAACTGTGACTATATGTCACTGATAAAGTATCTGTGTGCTACTTGGTGTGCAGTGTACCACTGAATTGTAGTTGTGTACACTACTATGGATAAACATAGTTGTGTTCTATTGAATGACATTGTTCCGATCGCCTTGAAGACTATCAATAGTGTTGGGAATGATTATCAGCTAGATGGATGATCAATGGACAGAGATTTCCCAGACGGAAAATGGTTCATAACATTTATTCTTCTAGGACATATGTCCGAATTAGAAGAATGGCTCTTGTGTCACTATGTGGAGTGAGTAACTTATCCAGCATCATGTCTGATTACTTAGATGGAGTATGGTTTCGAGAGATGATGCAGCTGATGACACTGATAGTGATGATGGTGCTTATGATCTAATCATGAGATAGTCTAGACGACTATGTTGATGCTACCAGGTGAATGGTATGTTTGTGCTCAAGACCATTACCTTCAAATACCTCCCTAGCTAGGAGGGAGTGTTGATATTATGGTAGCTGCGGGAGGTATTTA
>SNQJ01S0020524.1:10869-26085 GCA_010110895.2 Picea sitchensis | reverse complement strand
ATAAGACTAAACGCCCTGCTTTTCTGTGCAGAAATAGTAAACTCTCCTGGTGGATTCTTCCCTCTGTGACTGTACTGTACTTTTGCCTGGTGTCGTTTTCTGCTTACAACTGCTAGATGTACGCCTTACGTCTAGGGGCGTTTATTGCTTGTTGTCACTGTGATATGTCGGAGTCGTCTTGTTGTGTTCACCTTGCTTGCGTCTTGTTCTAGATTGGGTTACTAGTTTCTGCCTGAGCAGTCGGCCAGGAGCCTGTCTAATCTTCTTTCGAGAAGACATAGGACTAAACGCCCTGCTTTCTTGTGCAGAAATAGTAACCCTAACACCATGGACTCTTCCCTCTGTGTTCTTACTATGCACCCCCAATATGTCTTAATGTTTGTGTTGTGCGCCTTAAACCTATGGTCGTATATTGTTGCAGTTACTCGTTGGATGCCTTCAGTCCGCTTGTGCTGAACATCGTGGTTGCGTCTTGTTGGTTGTCGAGTGGCGACGTAGAGTCAAGTGTGTTGTTACTTCTACATGCGCACACACCTTAAACAAAAAAAATTAAAATAAAAAATTGCACCTGTTTTCAGAGTTGTTGTCGTAACGAGGAGGTCGTTACAAATAGGTACCCAGAATGAGAAGTCGGCCCATGCAGTTTGCTAGTTTTAGTATAAATATAGGAGGCGAGTCTTCATTCTGACAGGCATTCTCAGAACTGCAGAAGCAACACTTTTGCGCACTGTAGTTGGCCAGTTTGTGCGCAAGTTTGGAGGAGAGCTGCCATTGCAGCTGTTGCAGCTAGCGGATTTCGGTTTTGGCCTGGACTCTCTCTTGGTTATGATTTGGACTCCCGATCAACTCTTGTTACCCCTGTTTGGTGCATTATCCTTGGAGAGAGGTGCACTATCTTGTTTAGTCTATCTAGCCTAGGGTTTGCTTCCGAAATGATTCTCTGTCAAGGTTAAGGTCGGGGGTGGCTTCGGCCTATGGTTGGGTGACAATAGTGATATTGTCTATGGTTAAATGAGCACATCCATTATATTCTAACAAGTACATTATAGATAGTACAAAAGTAACTGCCTCTTTAGTATCCCCTCTTAACCTTCCAGCTTCTTATCGATAATTATACTTTGAAAGTTGTCTTTTGGTTTTCAAAATACATACTTTTCTTTAAATAAAGTCATATTCTCCCTTCAAGTTTATCTTTAAAGTGTGCACTCCAAATTTCATACATTGACATTAGATTAACAACATGTGGGAAAATCAATTGCTTCAAAGCTACTTTGTACATGACCAATTCTCTTGACATTGGCTCCATACCCTTTTGTAAAGTATTAATAAATCAATTGATCAGGGGTAATTTTGATGGAGTAATACTACCTTCTCTATTACTAGTCTCTCCAACTTTATATTGTTTCCAAGTCGTCCACGCATTCTTCAGTTGTTTTGGGCGCACTTCGTTCTCCTACTGAAGGGAGATGACATCTTTGGATTAGACTTTCAATTACTTCCCACAGATGATGACATTTGCTAAAAGAATCCTCAATGCTCTTCTCCAATTTGGTGGAAGCTGATTTCAAATTCACTAGAAATGAATTGATCATGGGTAATTTTGATGGAGTATAAATGTACTCTTCTAGCCTTGATTTAGTTATGTTTACTACCTTCTCTATTACTAGTCTCTCCAACTTTATATTTCTTTCCAGGTCTTCCATGCATTCTTCAGTTGTTTTGGGCGCACTTTGTTCTCCTATTGAAGGGAGATGACGTCTTTGGATTACACTTTGAATTGCTTCCCACAGATGATGACATTTGCTAAAAGAATCCTCAATGCTCTTCTCCAATTTTGTTGAAGCTGATTTCAAATTCACTAGAGTTACAAGGTTACAATCATTGTCTTTATTACTCAACCTTGGAATATCTGCAGAAGCTTGTATTTCTTCTTGTTGCCATTTTCTAATTTTGTCTAGATCCATCTGTACTCCTTGTACTTTTTTATCTTTCACTTTATTTTAAAAGGTCAAAAATTGAGAGGAATACATCTGTAAATCCTGCAATCTTTTGTGCAACAACCTCTAAGCCACATTTAATTCATCCTACACTATGTTTCACATGCCTTGTATTCAATGAGGCTAGTTGTGTTTGCTTTGTAATATTCCACCTCGTGCTCAAGTATTTGTATTTTCTTTTTTTATTCTTCTAGCTCTTTAATCATTTGGATTATGATTGATTATGTTGCGTGGAAGTAAGCCACACTTGCTAAAGTTGTTGCTATGGGATTTGAGTTTGTTCTTATGATGATTGGGGTTTCTATTGTTACAATTGACTCCTCATCCTATCAAATCATAATCTTCTTATGATTCTACCTTACTACCCGCTTTCTTTTCTTATAAAAAACAAATGAATTAAGGACAACCACTTGTTCCATTTTTGCTTGGGATGTATGTTTTGTGCTTAAGCCCCAAAAAGGAATATGGCCTCTTGTCACTAACTGCATTTCTGACAATTTATTATTGTTGGAGTAGTTGATTCTTGTGGTTCTAATATTCTCTTATCTATTTGTTGAGTAAAATCCTTTGATCTTTTCTCCTTTTTCTCTCTTCTTCATTCATGGATTTAACTTCTATTTCCAATCTTTGGTCTCCAGTTCTCTTAAGCTCAGCTTCTTGTTCTTCACTTTTTCTTTCATTCTCTAATTTTGCATATCAACATCTTCTTCTTCTTTTCTAATGTGCTCTTGTTTAGTGGCCTTATCTCTAACTGCTTGATTAACTTTATTTTGTCTCTCCTCTTTTCTCTATTGCTTATCCTTTTGCACTTTGTTTAACTTTGAAAACACCTCCCAAAATAATCCAACTCTTATGTAAATATTTTCTTCTAACCAAGTTTCATGTTGGTATGTCCAAGTATATCTGAGTATTGAACAATGGCTTGTAGCTATATCAAGAGGATCATGTCTCCTGAATATTTCCTCTCCAAAATGATAAAGTGCCAGAGCTTCTCCTTCTATTGGAGTTGATTTGGCATTACATATGTTGCATGATCCTATGGATAATAACAATGTCATATAGGGAGCTTTATTATCTTTTTCTATAGAGGTTCTAAGCCCATGCAAATATGTTTGATAAGCAATTTCTTGAATTGCAAGTTTATTTGGGACAAACTTAGGCAGGAGATGAGGATGTTTAGAAGTTCCATACACTCTAAGGTATGTGTAGCCTTCCATTACATACCAATCCCCTAGGGTTTTCACTACTTACATTACTTCCTCAGTCATGTAAGGGGTTGGTCTGCAGAAAATTAGGATATAAGGAGGGGTGATGAAATTATTGCAGATCCTTGTGTATTCACTCATGTACTTATGTTACCATTGTATTTGGCAATATACGTGAATTGGCTTGTTGTTTGGTTTCCATTGACATCATAATCATGTTGAATGATTCATTGCACATATAACATCCATAAAAAAAAATGACATAAAAAATATTGGTTGAATGTGTTGAAATATTGTAACTTCGAAGAATATTCTAATTATATTTGCGTTATTATTGTATAGATCAAATCCCCTTTTGCAGATTGACCAAGTCGGGTCTTGTATAAGATCAAATCCCCTTTTGTGGATTAGTCAACATGTATTTGTATAGTGGTATTTGTAAAGTCGGCCCCTAGTAGTTATAAAGTGGTTTTAGCCACTTCTAGGAGAAGTCGGCTCCACCAAGTGAAGAGACACAACCCTAGTGCCACCTCACAACTTGTATTTATATGTGAGGATGGTGTCTCATTTGAACACACTCACTCACTCATCTAGTGCGCATATCTTGAAGGGAGTTGTAGTTGCAGGAAGAAGTCCAACGAAGGAGAAGAGAGAGGCACATGCATGGTCTGTGTTTGGTGTTTTGGTCTTAGTCTTGGCATTGTATTGGCAATCTATTATCGAGGAAGTTTTGTTGGGTTTTCTCCTCCATGAGGGTTTCCCAGGATAAAATGTCGTGTACCTTGTGATCGTGTTTCTTTCAGTGATCCTCTTTATACTGTTGTTTTGGAAATGCATTGAATGATCATGAAATTTGGAAATAACCTAATTACAATAGTAAAATCTTAACATGGTATCAGAGCTTCACTAAATAGAGTATCTTTCACCGAGTATCTAGACGTTTCTTTTGTCGTACAAGAAATTTAGGGCTTTTTACTCAAGATAAATTTTTGACCAAAGATCACCTTGGGAAGTGCGCCCTGCCCTAGTGCATCTTTTGACAGCGTGAGCGAACTTTTTCAGTGGCTAGATTCTACGAAAAGTCAAACCCTAGTTTTGACTAGTACCAAAAAACCAAGAAACCAAAACCAGTACCAAAAGCACCAGTCCAAAAATGCGCAAGTCCAGTTTCAGGGGGTAAAACTTGGATTTTTCAAAAACAATAAGCTCCAACAAACTCGCCTCATCCCAACACATCTAATGGTAAGCTTAGTTTCATTTTTTGATCACTTTCATTTTCTAGTCATTTTCTTAGCTCCAGGTGAAGATGTCTGGAAGCACCAAGTTTGTTGACAAGTTAGAAGGTGTGGAAAATTTCTGTGCCTGGAAGTACAAAATTGGACTCATTCTTGAAGAGAATGACCTTGCAAAATTCATAAAAGAAAATGTACTAGAGCCCAAAGAAAATGCAACCAAAGAGAAGTACAAGAAGGATATGATTAAGGCTAAAAGGATAGTTGCAGACTCTATTAAAGATCACTTGATCCCTCAAGTGTCTTCTAAGAATACTCCAAAAGATATGTTTGATGCCCTAACCATAATGTATGAAGGAAGGAACATCAACCAGAAGATGAACTTGAGAACTCAACTCAAGAATACAAGAATGCAAAAAGGAGAAATAATTCAAGACTATTTCTCTAGGGTTTCTCAATTCAAGGAACAATTAGAGGCAATTGGAGACAACTTAGATGAAGATGAAATCGTGATGACAACTCTTAATGGTCTCACAAGACCTTGGGATGCCTTCATCCAAACAATTTGTGCAAGAAAAGAGAAACTCCAATTTGACAATCTCTGGGAAGAATGTGTTCAAGAAGAAGCAAGAGTGGCTAACCGAGAATCCGTTCTATTAAAAGATGAAGATCAAGCCCTAGCTGCTCATGCTAAGGGTGGAAAGGGAAAGTCTCATTTTCAAAAGGAGACTCACTTTCATAAAGAATCTCACTCTCCAAAGAGATTCCAGAAATATCATAAGGGTCAAAGAAAGGAAAAATATTTCTCCTCCTACCAGTGTTATCATTGTGATAAGATGGGATACATTGCTAAGAATTGTCTTGCAAGAAGGGAAGAATACAAGAGGAGAAATAACAAAAGACATCATGCCCATGCAGCTGAAGATGATGAGCCACCCAAGAAGTTAGCTAAAGAAGAGATTGCATAATATGTTTTGTTTTCCGCTCTCTCAGGATCTGTGGCACTTGGAGAGGATACTTGGCTCATAGATAGTGGTGCCTCTAAGCACATGACAGGTCAGAAGAACACTCTCTCCAGCTTTATAGAGAAGAACTCCCCCCCATAAAGTTTAACTTGGAGATGATTATCAGTACCCAATAAAAGGAATGAGAGAAGCCACCTACAAACTTTATTCAGGAACATCGATGAGAATGAAAGATGTACTCTATGTACCAGGTTTGAAAAAGAACCTACTTTCTATTTCAACTCTAGATAAGAAAGGTTCCAGGGTTGCATTCATAGATGGTGAAGTTCTTATGTGGTCTAAAGGAAAAACTATAGAAGATGCACTTGTTCTTGGAATAAAAGAAGGTGGTTTGTACAAGTTAAAGGGCCACTCAGATGTAGCCTTGACTCACTCTACTGAAAGTACTTGTGAACTTTGGCATAAAAGACTAGCTCACATCAACTACAAAGCCTTACCATGTGTGAGAAAGGTAGTTACAGGTTTACCAGAACTAAAGGTTGATCATGAAGGTGTATGCAAGGGATGTGCACAAGGAAAGAATGCAAAGAATCCTTTTCCAAAGAGCGACAATAAAGCATAAGGAATTTTGGAACTTGTCCACTCAGATGTATGCGGTCTAATGTCATCAACCTTTCTAAGCGGGTATGTATACTATGTATCATTTATTGATGATTACTCTTGTAAAACTTGGGTTTATTTCTTGAAGTCAAAAGATGAAGTACTTGGAAAGTTCAAGGAATTCAAAGCCTTGGTAGAAAACCTCCCTGAAAGGAAAATCAAGATACTTAGGTCAGACAATGGAGGTGAGTACACTTCAAAAGAATTTGGAAACTTTTCTAGAGATGTCGAGATTAAGAGGGAGCTCACCACTCCCTATAATCCTCAACAAAATGGTGTAGTAGAAAGACCGAATAGAACGATTAAGGAAGTAGTAAAGACTATGATTCATGATCAAGATCTTCCAATGCACTTGTGGGCTGAAGCAACAAGAACAACAATATATGTCCAAAATAGATTATCCCATAGTGCGCTTGGATTCAAAACCCCCAAAGAAATGTTCATTGGAAAGAAGGTAGAAGTAAGCCATCTCAAAATATTTGGTTGTCCAGTATTTGTACACATTCTGAAAGAAAATAGAACTAAGTTGGATCCTTCAGGAAAGAAGGGAATATTTGTTGGGTATTGTGAGGTCTCTAAGGCCTTCAAAATCTACATACCAGGATACCATCATATTGAGATCAACAGAGATGTAACCTTTGATGAATATGCAACACTGAAGAGATCAAGAAAATGACAACTTGAAGAAGTATATGATGAAGAACCTGTAGCTCCCAGAGTTGCAGAACCCATAAAGGAGGTTGCAGTTACCGCTGATGATGAGATTCCAGAAGATCATGATAAGATAGAATCTCAAGAACCTCCCCATATGACTATCTATCACAAGAGAAAGCCAACTTGGGCTAGAGAACTCATTCAGGACGTAGAAAAGTATGGTGCCTCAGAAGGAACCATGAGACACAACAAGAAGCCTAATCCATTCTCCAGCTATATGGCCTTGATGTGTGATCTCGTAGAGAAGGAACCTGCTTTCTTTGAACAAGCCGTTCAGAAGAAAGAATGGATGGACGCCATGACGGATGAATACTAGTCCATTATGAAGAATGATGTATGGGAAGTAGTTCCCAAACCAAAAAAACAAAGATGTGGTATCTTCCAAGTGGATATACAAAATAAAACATGCAACAGACGAAAGTATTGAAAAACATAAGGCAAGATTTGTGGCTCGTGGATTTTCTCAAAAGGAAGGTATTGACTATGATGAAACATTTGCTCTTGTAGCTAGATACACTTATATCAGAACCATCATAGCTCTTGCAGCCAAAATGAAGTGGAAGTTGCACCAGATGGATGCGAAAACAACTTTCTTAAATGGTGTTATTGAAGAAGAAGTGTATATAGAACAACCACAAGGGTTTGAAGTTGAAGATAGAAAGACTCATGTCTGTAGGTTGAAGAAAGCTCTGTACGGGTTGAAGCAAGCTCCTAGAGCTTGGTATGGCAAAATTGATAGTTTCTTGACAAGCGTGGCCTTTACCAAGAGTAAAGCAGATCCTAACCTTTACTTCAAGGTTATGAATGATGAGCCAGTTATATTGCTACTATATGTGGATGATTTATTCTTGACAGGAGAAGGAAAGCTCATCACAGATTGAAGAAAAAGCTTGCTGCAGAATTTGAGATGAAATACCTAGGCCCGATGCATTATTTCTTAGGTCTTGAAGTTTGGCAAAACTCAGAGAAGATCTTCCTTAACCAAGGGAAGTATGTAGTTGAAATACTGAAGAGATTTGATATGTTGGAATGTAAAGCCATGACCACACCTATGGAAACGAATTTGAAGCTCATGGTTGATACTTCGTCAGAGTTGGTTGATGCTACTCTATATAGATAGATTATTGGATCGTTGATGTATATGATGAATACTAGGCCAGATATATGCTTTGTTGTGAACACCTTGAGTCAGTATCTGGTGGAGCACATACGTTTTCACCTTGTAGCTACAAAGCATGTGATGAGATACCTTAAAGGTACATTGGATTATGGTCTCTGTTATACTGAAGATCATGACTTCAAACTGTATGGTTATACTGATTCAAATTGGGCTGGAAGTGCTTCGAACATAAAGAGCACTTCAAGATGTTGTTTCAGTTTGGGGTTAGCCATGAATTCATGGCAAAGCAGGAAGTAATCCAATATTTCTCTTAGCACGACAAAAGCGAAGTACATTGTAGCATGCTCCGCCAGTTGTGAAGCCATATGGCTTCAGAATTTGTTGACAAGTCTGTTCAATTTGGAGATGGAAGCCACCATGATTTTATGTGATAACTAGAGATTTATAAAGATGACGGAGAACCCAGTGTTCCATGATAAGTTGAAGCACAAAGAGATCCAGTACCACTACATTCGTGATATGGTGCAAAGGGGAGTTGTAAAGCTCCAATATGTTGGCACAGATGAGAAGGTTGCAGAAGTGTTGACCAAGCCTCTGTCTCGTGTGAAGTTTGAGTACTTCCGAGACAAGATTGGTATTGTCCGAAAGGACCTCCTTCGAAAGGGGGAGTGACGTTGATGATACTATGGTATCCTAACCAACAACGGGAGCTCCGTTATGATTTTATATCCTAGGGGGCCGATCAACCCTGGACAAATCTCGAAGGTTCGGTAAGGACGATCTGTCAGAGTACATGTGCATGTATATGTCAACTGTGGTCAATAGTGGTAGCTCAGTTAGGATTTTATATCATAGGGAATCTTATGATTCCTGGGAAGATCTCGAAGGTCTGGTAAGGACGATTTGTCAGAGTACCATTGATGTTGTTGCCGAAGCACCTGTCTCATTCTGTTGCCACATGTTGATGATGTTCTAGCTTCGTGTCGTTAATGATGTTGTTCCAACTTCGTGTTGTTGATGATGTTGTTCCAGCTTTGTGCTGTTGATATTGTTGTTCCAGCTTCGTGCTATTGATGTTGATGTTCCAACTTCGTGCTATTGATGTTGATGATGTTACTCCAGCTCCACGTTGTAAACGATGATGATATTGATGAAGAGAAAAACTTCCGATGATTTATAAATGTGCCAGTCAGTGTTCCAGATGTTGATGATGATGTTGCCCTCTCTTTCTCTTGATGATGTTGTATTGAGTCATGTCAGTAGARTACCCTTCCCGTTAAGCGGGAGTGTTGAAATATTGTAACTTCAAAGAATATTCTAATTATATTTGAGTTATTATTGTATAGATCAAATCCCCTTTTGCAGATTGATCAAGTTGAGTCTTGTATAAGATCAAATCCCCTTTTGTGGATTGGTCAACCTGTATTTGTATGGTGGTATTTGTAAAGTCGACCCCTAGTAATTATAAAGCGGTTTTAGCCACTTCTAGGAGAAGTCGGCTCCACCAAGTGAAGAGATACAACCCGAGCACCACCTCACAACTTGTATTTATATGTGAGGATGGTGTCTGATTTGAACACACTCACTCACTCATCTAGTGCGCATATCTTGAAGGCAGTTGCAATCACAGGAAGAAGTCTAACGAAGGAGAAGAGAGGCGCATGCTTGGTCTTGGTCTGTCTTTGGTGTTTTGGTCTTAGTCTTGGCATTGTATTGACAATCTATTATTGAGGAAGTTTTGCTGGGTTTTCTCCCCCATGAGGGTTTCCCAAAATAAAATGTTGTGTACCTTGTGATCATGTTTCTTTCAATTATCCTCTTTATACTGTTGTTTTGGAAATGCATTGAATGCTCATGAAATTTGGAAATAACCTAATAACATCAATAAAATCTTAACAGAATGCCCAGAGTACGACACTTTTCTCTGGAAATAACATCACTCATCATAGCAGACAAAATGCTTGACCAATTGAAAATATTGCCAACTTCTACTACTTGATAAATTAATGGGATTCATGATTCCTTGAATTGCATAACATATTTCTCACTGTACAACCTACTTACTAGTGTTGCTACATATCTGTATAGTAATCTGAGACAAGTGGTGGGATAAACACCCTTTTGATATGACATGTGTTTGGTCTTTTTTGTCACTTGGGTGAGCAAAAAGAGACCATTGAGTGTAAACTAGGATGACGTTACACCACAGTTAAAATGTAAATAAACATAAATACAAAGAGCATGGGAATGAAAAATAACACTAATGTAAGCAAAGATGAAATGTATACCAATGGTAAGACCAATGTAAATACACCATAGAGGATTAGAATGAGTAGGTGGGATCTCCTCTCCTCCTTGGGAGGGTCCTTTGTTGTTCCTTGGGGCCTTCTCTCTCCCCCTTTGAACCAAGAAGTGTGCAAAAATCTCTCCAAGGGGAGAGATCAATGCACAAGCTTTGAGTTATGGGTGCAACAATGAGAACTTGAGAAATGTGGTTCTCCAAGACTCGTCCAAGCAACATAAAAATGCTTAACCTCCTACCTTTGAAATGCATGCCCATGGCCTTTATTTATAGGCTTTCTTAAAGCTCTATGATAGCTAGTTCCAAGTGTGAAAGAGGTGCCACTTGGATGTGGTTCCCTATGTCTTGAGTAGACATGGAACCACTTAAGGTACCAATTTTGAATGGCATGGAGCTCGAGACTTCCATGTATCTCATCTCATGAGTACTATGATGGGATTTTTTTTCATTTAATGCACCGAATGCTGGTGAGATTTCGCTTCAAGCAAATCTGCATGGGTTTGAAAGAAACAGATGCATGCAGATCACGTAAAATCCAGACTGCAAAGTTACGTAGATGCTTAAAAAATCCACTTTCCATAGTTTTGGTGTTTTGCTGAGTATAGTGTATTAATGCCATGAGTATGCACTTCTCCACTATGGACTTCACTATCTTAATTAGTGGCTCTGTAACTTGTTTTTTCAAGCCTTCCAAAGGTCTAAGGCAAGGCTTTCCTTTGTTTCCACTATGCTTCCTTTCAATCGTTAAAGGCCTTAGTAGATATTTGATCCATGAAAGAGCGGCTAGGAACTTCAAAGGTATAAAGGTTGTTGAGGGTATAAATATCACGCATATTATTTTTGTAGACAATATACTAATCTTCAATGCATGTATTATAAAAGAAACCAAAATGTATTCAACTGTACTTAGCCTTTTCTTCTCCTCAATTGATATAGAAATCAACAATAAAAAACCTTTGATATGTTTTCACTTAATGCCATGTTAACCCCTGGATTTTCTCACATGAAAATCCTAAGGGTTAAGAGTCAATGTGTTCTGTTATCCCCTACCCTAGGGATAACTAAGTGTTGATGATTACAATTTCGTGAGACATCCTCCAGGACACGTTCTCCTCTGAGACTGAGTTGAGTTGACCTGTGAGAGAGCCCATGTGTTGGGTGTGCCCATGAGATGGGTGTGTCATCCTCCCTGGACTGAGATGAGACGATGTATGCCCCTGTGTGGGGTGAGGATGCCTATGAGATGGGTGTGTCATTCCTCTCTAGATTGAGATGAGACAATGTGTACCCCTGTGTGGGGTGAAGGTACCCATGTGATGGGTGTGCGTCAGACTTTGGACTGAGCTGTTATGACGTGTGGTGTCCTGCCTTGTGGACTTAGTTGAGTCAGGCTTGAGATGGTACTCTAGATGATTCTCCTGTGGACTCAATGAGATAGAGATCTATTGAGTAGGACATCCCTGTGGCTGAGCATAGGTGGACTTGTCCCTAGTCGCTGAGCACTAGTGGACGTGTGGATCCCTTGCTATATTGTCTGAGAGTAAGATTTACCTGTAACCCTAATTGTGATGTAAAGGGTACATGTCAACTCCACCATATGTGAAAGATAATTAATGTTTATTGTAATAATTAATTATTTTATGAGTTATTGAGTTCAGCCCTATTGTGCCAATAGACACCACTTTTGGTCTGTCTAGTCTAGTATAAATAAAGGTGATTTCCCCATTGAGGAAACACAACAAGTCATTTGTCATTTGGAAATTTCAGCAAGTACATTTCTAGTGCTAAAGTGCGCACCTCTCTTGGGCGCAAGTTTCAAGGTAGTAGAGCACCCTCTTGTGTGCATTAAGGTTTCATGGTTGGAGGATCTTCTCTTGAGAATGCAAAGGATTGCTAGGTTTTTCTCCCTTGTTGAGAAGGGTTTTCCCATGATATTTCTTGTGTTCTTGTGCATGGTTATTCTTCTTGTGATCTTGGTTGTTGCAACACTTGTAAATTGTGTAGCTGCATTTGTTCATGGTTCAAGTAAATACTAAAATGAAATAAACCTCATGCTTGAGCACAACATAGTGAAAATTCAACATGGTTTCAAAGCATAGGTCTTGAAGAACCCATTCCACAAGCATTAAAGCAGTCGTCCTCTCTCTTCTGCAGAACTGTATGACCCTCCTAGGGTTTCCAGAAATCCGTACGACCCTCTCCTTTTTGGGTGTTCCAACACTTCATTCTTGGATGTTGGGGCTAAAATTGGCATAGGAGTATACGACCTCCCTCAACGCACCTCCAACAACTCTCAGATTACAATTTCAAGAATTTTGGATTTTTGGCCCTAGGGTCTCACAATTTTCTGCAGAAAATTCAAATTTAGGGTTTTTGCAGCTGATTGAAGGAGCTTTTTCAGCTCACTAGTGTTCTTCTGACTTTCAAGGCTTATTGTTGGCAATCATAAGCCCAACGAAACCTAATATTGCTAGCCTAGCCTAGCTATTAGTTTTCCTAACCCAGTTGGTAAGGGTTTGTGAAGAATTTGAAAATATGATGAATAGAACCTTGGTGGAAGATATGCTTGATGGATCAAGCAACTTCAGTTCCTAGTAGTCAAGACTTCAGATCACTCTTGAAGAGGAAGACCTACTGTGGGTGACACAAAAAGCTTTACTAGAGACCGCTACCGATGAAGAGAAGGAAGAAAGGAAGGAAGATGACGTGAAGGCAAGGAAGATAATCATCTACTTAGTAAAGCATTGAAGAATATGTTTGAGAGTAACAACACCCTCAAAGCTCTTACATTGAAGGGCCAACTTCAAAATATCAAGATGACAAAAGGTGACACCATTGCTATCTTCTTCATGAAGATGTCAGAGATAAGAGATCAACTAGGTGACATTGGAGAAATCATATTAGATAGAGAACTTGTTTTGACCACTCTCAATAATCTTCCAAAACATTGGGAACCATTTCTTCAAAGTATCAGTGGTAGAGAAAAACTACCTACTTTTGATTGTCTATGGACAAACTGTACCCAAGAAGAAATCAAACTTATAGCTAGGGGAGTGGAAGACTCCCCTCATGATGACAATCATGCTCTTGCACTTCATACAAAGAGAGGAAGAAATAAAAGAAACTTCAATCAAACATTCAAAGACGAGAAGACTTCATCAACTTCAGGTTATGATAAGAGAAAAGACATGTCAAAGATCCAATGCTTTAGATGTGACAAGTATGGACACATTGCGAGAAATTGTCCTACTAGGAAGAGAGGAAGACAATATGCTTCCACTGTTGACATAGATCTAGACCCACCTCAAAAGGATGAAGACATGAGAGATGCTGATTTCTTCCTCTAACCTTTCTTAGGAAGACCAAATACAAGATTGAGCATGACTGTAGACTAGGGTAAGTTTTTGTACTATATTCCTTATTTGATTTAATCATTACTCTGTAATTGCTTGCATTTTGATAATGAAGGGTATTATCCCTGGTGTGGGAGCCCTCATGATTTGGACCATTGTCCTTGGTACGGGAGTCCAATTTTTCTTGGTTGGTTATTATCCTAGTACGAGAGGCCATCAAAATACTGTAGAGTCAGTAGAGAACCTGAGAAGACATGATATTCTCCAAGTTAACAACACAGAAAAAAAGGAAGATGCCTATCCTTTAGATTTCAGAGGGGCTAAAAATATTTAACAAGAAGGAAGAGACAATACCTTCTCCCCCTTCAGCAGTTCAGAGGGAGACAACCATTATTCCAGTCGATCAAGTTGTTCCAGTTGATCTAGTTGACATACCCAAAGACATTGCAGTAGGCCATAAAAGGCTTGCCTGGGCTCGACAAACTCTGTAGGAGGCAGAGGGCCATGCAACTCCTCAAGGCACATTCCAAGAGAGAAAGAGACCAAAGAGATTTTCGAGCTATTTTTTCAGTCATGAGCCACATCATTGATGACTGAGCCTTCATGTCATGGAGAAGCAGTAGGTCAACAGGTATGGCAAGATGTCATGGAAGAAGAATATCGGTCTATCTTAAAAAAAGGTGTGTGGGATATTGTTCTGAGACCAGAAGGGAAGTCTGTAGTAACTTCAAAGTGGATCTATAAGATCAAGCATGCAGCTTATGGAAGTGCCGATAAATACAAAGCAAGATTTGTAGCCAGAGGATTCTCATAGGTGGAGGGAATTGACTATGAGGACACATTTGCTCGAGTAGCCCGATACACTTCCATTCGTACTATCATTGCACTAGCTGCATCCGTGGGTTGGAAACTACATCAGATGGATGTAAAGACAACCTTTCTCAATGGTGAGATTGAGGAAGAAGTTTACATCGAGCAACCACAGGGATTCATGATACACAATGAGAAATCTCATGTGGGTAGGTTGAAGAAATCCTTGTATGGACTAAAGCAAGTGTTAATATTATGGTAGCTGCGGGAGGTATTTACCCCCATGTGTGAACCTGACGAGAATAGAAGACTCCGGGAAGCAAGAGAAACCCTAATGAATTGGCTAATAAACCTAGAAGCCTTGTCGACTCAAGAAGATAATTTATATTAGGCTATTAGCCTCCAAGAGAAGAAGTCGGCCATAAATTATAATAATATACTGAACAAACACTTATCCAGAAGGAGAAGTCGGCCCCAACAAAACTAGCAGGATTACTATAAATACAGGGCGCTAGTTCTCATTTGACAGCATCTTAGGACTGTAGTTTTCCCAGTTGGTGCGCACTGCAGTTGCAGTTGGTGTGCAGGTTTGGAGGAGGGTTGCAGGTGCAGCTGCAACAACAACTAGTTTCAGTATTGGCTTGGATATCTCTTGGCTAGGGTTTGGAACATCTGATCAGTCTTTTGTGATGCGCTATCCTTGGGGATTGATGCCCTACTCTTTGTTTGGCTATCTAGCCTAGGGTTTGCTTCCAGAGGAATTCTCAGGTCAAGGTTACGGTGCTCGGAGGGAGGCTTCAACCTGTGGTTGGGTGACGAGGGTATCGTCAATGGTAAAATGAGCACACCATATTCTAT
>SNQJ01S0020523.1:69109-98810 GCA_010110895.2 Picea sitchensis | reverse complement strand
ATATTACCCATGCACACATTCCCATGGGGGATGGTACCTTTGAGATATTATATAGTTGAGAACGGGCTAACGAGCATGTGATGGACCCCAACAATCCTCATTACACAAGTGAGTGTGAGTTTGATGAGGTTCCAGACACCATTGAGTATGATCCATGAGAATTACCTTTCATGCAGGAGGACTACATGGATACACTACTCCAAAAGAAAGATCAGTACAAAGGAAATCTTGTGAATTTCCAAGGGAAAGAACCAAGGTCCATCCAGATATTGAAGATAGAATATGGAGAAAGAAAAGAAAGTGATAAAGCCATTAGAAATGTAGTCAACACATGACCTCCTTCCTATCCTTACATCGAGAATATACCTTACATCAACTACAGTGAAGGAAGTCTTGCGTTCATTTGGGACAAGAGGAAGGAAAAGCCTAAATATGACCAGAAGAATGACAACGCTTGGCTTTATCCTAACATCATCAAGAAGAAGTCTGAAAAAGCGAAGTATTACTTGACAACTTTGGACGGGAGAAATATTCCATTACAAGTGGATGGGTCTCTTCTTCGACCCTACATTCATGGAACTTGACTTCTTCAGGGCCCAGGCCCTAGGTAAGTAGGTGGGTCATCTTTTTTTCCCTTCATTTGCATCTTGATTTCTCATGGTAGCTTAGCTACATTTCATATTTCATTTTTATCTACTTGCATATTGCTTTCATCATATTACATGTTTAGTTTAGAAATTTTAGAAAAAATGCTAAAATTTATTTTCTAGATTAGTTGTCATTTTTGGTTTTGATATATATGGATGAAGGGTGATAAAACCACCCTAGATTTTATAGTTTTATGTTTCAGTGTAGGCATAGGTCCACTAGGAGATAGTTTGGTTCTCATGCACTCTACGATGAGTACATATCCCCAAGTAGGAGCTAACTGTTATCCCCAACTCCTAGGGATAACTAGGGAGATGATGTCTTGAGGTCCTTGAGTTGTAGACATGGAGTATAAAGAGACAACTTGAACAATAGTGTCACTTTCACAGAAAAAGACCCACCTTGCCACCATAGTTCCAGGTTCATCACGACGGTATCCACCATATCAGTTGGCTTCCAGAAGACATTGGGTCTTGCTCCATGAGGTAAAATCCAGGTATCATAGTGAGTTCCATTTCAATATTTGAGGCATTTGAGTTTGTTGCATATATAACTGCTTTTCATTATGTAACGTTTTCTTGGACATTATGCTCTTTTCCATGTTTCACTTTGGTGGTTGACATTGTGCCCTAATAAGTGGCTCACCCTTAGGGATAGGTTTACTACTGGGATGTCCTCTTGATGATTCATCATGCCATTCCCGACCATAATTGTCATTTTCCACACTTCATCCCCTCATCTCCTTACCTTTTGGAATTTTTGGGTATACTGACCCAAGAAGGGATTCTCCCTCATTTCATGGGAAGAAGGGGCTGAACGCCCAGAGGCTTGTAGCTGGAAAAATATAAAATCCAATCATCAACCTTCTATATGCTTACCCAGGTATCCCAAGGGAATAAAATGTCTCTCATAAGAAAAAATGGGACCTGTAAAAAAATAACTAATGCAAAATGTCAGCCAAGGTGGAGCATGTGTGGGCACTATTTTTCATGCTTAGGTAGATTCAACTTGGGGAAGCATGATGTGACCAGGGTAGATTCAAGGTGGGCACTGTTTTTCATGCTTAGGAAGAAGCCCAACCTTGGCTTCAACTTGGAAACATCTTAGAAATAATAAAAGGCAATAAGTGGGCTTGGAAAGAGGTTGCATTGAAAACGAAGGTGAAACAAACCCTCTACAAAGGCACCCATAAATAGGATACTGTGGTCCATTGTAYGTMATGAACCCCATGCCCAAGAGTCTTKCCCCGATCCATGTCACTTTTTAAACATTTATTAGAGAGAGTCCCTCTTGGAAAACACTCCTAAACTTGAGGTACGATTCACTGAATATGTCGCTCTGTCAACCTTGCCATACCTAAACTTGGCAAATTGCATAGGGTCTTTGAGAAATTGTTTATTTTGATGATGTATTTTGGATGGACATGTTTGTATGGATCTTTTGTTGATTTGATTTACTTATCGTGATGCATTTGACTTGAGATCCTTGAAGGGAATATTCATTGTCTTTGTAGGACCTAGTTGGTGGACAGATTTGGAAAAACAAGCCTAGCTTGGGCTTCCTTGGGGCTTGAAGCCCACAAGTTGGGTGCCATGGCCCACACACCAGACAATGATGAGAAACTTTGGAAGTCTGAGGAGACACCTTGGAGGACCTAACCCATCCCTTTCCTATCCCAACAATTTTCTCTTGAGGATAAAACATCACTTTTGAGGAGGTTGACGCCACACTAGGGCTAGGGTTGGGGTGGTGGTGTTGGTTGAATTGACACTTGGCATGTTTTGATGGATAAGGGTTTGACTTGGAGGAGAAAGGCCTAAAACATAAGAGGGAAGCCCTAGATGGCCCAATGAATTTCACTTTCCACTCCAACGACTTGCAAAATTTTCAAAGCATTGCCCTAAATGGGTGACATCATGCTTCTTTAAGGTTTCTTATGTGCATTTTAGGGTTAAATTTGAATGTTATAATGTTAAGGGGAAAAGTAAGGGTTTTTGTCCCCTTAGTTTGTGGTTTACCCTAAAATTTAGTGGACAGAAAATTGTAGTAGTATTTGTATAAATAGAGATCATTTCATTTCATTTTCATATCATAACTCTCCCATTGTGAGAAGACTAGTGGCTGAAATTTGTGCCCTACTTGGGAATTTTGGTATCTCTCTCTTGTGGAAATAATTTTTGTTGATATCTCTTGGTCAATGATTGAGATAAGGTGGTGTGCACCTCTTGGAGACTTCTTCTCTTGCTTATGAATGGTAATTTGCTTGGTGAACTAGGGTTTGTTCTTGCATCTCTCTTGAAATTGGTAAGGAAAATCTGCAATTGTTAATTCTTCTTGCTCTTTTCATGGTTACTGTTGGTTGAAATCCTAGGAGGCGTATAAGTGCATACACCCTCCATTAAGATTCATCTCATTTTCTAGTTTACTAGGAGGAGTACAAGGGTGTACACCCTCCTTGATTCACCTTAGTTTGATTTGCATACCCTAGTGAGTAAGAGGGTTTATGTCCCTATGGATTTTGTTGATCTCAATCATTCTTTCAAGACTCCATTCACCCATTTTTAAAATGCATTAATATGAAGTTTTCATTGGAGAAATAAATTGTTTGCATTGGTCAACGTGATTGAGTGAGATATTAATATTGTTCAAGTTGGAATCTATTGTTGATGCTTTAAGGTTTCTAAAGCCTCTAGGGTGTGTTAGTCTACTTAGTCTTTTTGGAGATATAACTAAATTAAATCTACAACCATTAGGGTTGCATCAAATCATTCTCTTTTTGATTCATAACTCACATTTCAACCATCAAAATTTGCCAACATGCTGCCACAATACTCTACTAATCTCAGCGGACTTTTGGGTGGTTTACTTGTACTTTTTGTGGGATTAAATTTTCTGTAGTAGAAATAGTTTGCTACAACCATAAGGTTGATAGTATATCTCTAGAATTTTTGTTTACAACAACCTTGTTTTGTGCTAAAGTCTTATGCTTTCATGCTTGAGTTATTATAGTACTTGCTAGCTTATCTTTTGCATTATTCACTAGACTTTTAGCATCATATTAGGAGCTTTTAACTATCCTTTATTTGATGATATATATTCTTGTTGACTGCTTCAAATAGGGACAAAAATATTAACTTGCTTTTCCATTGGATTATTTATCTTGTATCTTGTGTTTTCTTGTGTCTCAAGTAGGTACAACCACTCTTTGTAGGTACTCAAAGACTTGGAAAACTTAAACCACTCTCAAGACTTGTTACCAAGCCATCTTCCACTTAGAAACTTGACCTATAGGGGAACCTCTTCATAATTGTCACTTTCCATCTCATTTTCCCCCTAGGGTCACTCGTGACTCCCCCCATGTGTTGGATTTATCCTTCACTAAAGTGAGGGGAGGGTTTATCTGAGGTGACAATGGGTAAACTCTCCCACCATTATTTCCATCCAGTGGATTTGGTCGGGCTTTTCCCAACCTACAGTTTGCACGATAACATTTTGGCATCGTTGTCAGGGAGGATTTTGAACCTTCTTTCATACCCTAACAACACTTTGGGAAGCTACCATCCGAAATCCTTTACCCTAGCTTGCCTGGTGACTCCACTTGAAGGAAGTTCCCCTTCCACCCTTAATGAGATCTTCTTGAAGCCCATTTGGTGACTCCACCTTTCTAGAATCCATCCTCCCTTAAGAATTTTCCCCCTTGGAGATTCAAGCCTTCTAAGGTTTACTGAAGAAGGCTTCCTCTCAAGCATATCAGGCTCTGGGGCCTCGAAAAATGTCATATATTTGAAGGTGATGGAAAAACTTGGCTTAAAGATGACCTGACCATACAAAAATATGTGTGGCATTGATTCTAAGAGGGTCAACGTTTATAGACTGTGTGAGAATGTTGAAGTCTTCCTAATTGATTTTCCGCATATCAGCCTCCTTATGAACATAGTAGTGATTGATGTTCTAGACGCTTTGGGGATTCTCTTATCAATGAGTTGGTCTACTGCTCTTGAAGGTTTTCTTAGAATGGATCTTACCCATGCAGAAATTCCCAAGGGGGATGGAACATTTGAGATATTATATAGTCAAGAGTGGGATGAAAAGCATGTGATGGACCCCAATGGTCCTCATTACACAAGCTACTTAAGAAATATCTCTATGGCCTTAAGCTTGGTATGCTAAAATTGATAGATTTCTTCTTGAAACCAACGTTTCTAGATGTCACAATACTTGTTCTTTATGTTTAATACCTTATATGCACTGGTGGTGATTCCAAACTTTTAACCTTGTGAACTCCAACCTTAAGAAAAATTTTAAAATAAAAAATTTATGAAAATTACATTATTTTCTTGGCCCCCAAGTCTTGCAAACCAAGGAAGGAATTTCCTTTTGCCAGTCCAACTATGAATATGACCTTTTTCATCTCTTTCACATGTAAGATTGTAAACCAGCCCCATATTCCTTTCAGTCTATATTCAAACTTGCAGCCACATGTACTACACCCGAAGTAAGTGTCACTTTGTACCATCAGTTAGTTGGTAGAATTTTGTATTTGACTCATACTCATGTTGATATTTCCTTTGTTGTTGGTCTTGTTGTCCGTTATATGCAAACACCCCATGAGAGCCATTATAAAGTGGGAAAAAGTATACTTCAGTATATCCAGGTACAATTTAGTTTGGGATATATTAAAATTCAGGGAGGACTTCTTTATTGGTTGGTTTCACTAATTTTGAATAGGCTGACAACCTTGATGATCGAAAGTATACTACAAGTTGTGTCTTCAATCTTGGTTTTGGACCTTACACTTGGGCTTGTAAGAAGCAAAATGACCTTTCTCTTTCTTCAGCCAAAGCATAGTATCAAGTAGCAATTAATGCAAGTCTATAACCCTTGTGGCTTTAGGCAAATTCTTTCAATGTTTGGAAATAATTCGACCAAATTTTGGTGCAATAATCAAAGTTCCATTCATCTCACCAAAGATACAATTCAACATCAGTGCAAGAAACACTTTTGAGCTACTCATGCACTTCATCAGAAAGATCCTTCACAATTGTGTTCTCAAATTTCTCTATTTCCCTGCAAATGATCAAGTTGTAGACATTTTCACACAGTCTCTTATAGAAGTAATTTTTTCCAAGCTTCGATCTATGCTAGGAGTTCAAAAAGTTGTCATTAAGGGGGGATATGCTCTAATGGATCCTTCCTTCTCCTATTGTGTTACCTTTGTAAATCCTTCAATCATATTCCAAGTTTTTTCATAAGGGGGAATCTTGGGGAATTCTAGCATGTTAGACATAGAGGTGGCTAAGATAAAACACTTGGTCTAATGTGTGTCTTTAGGAAAAGTGTGTTTCTTTAGAATTCATTGTAATTATCCAATTTGATGGTCATGATTATGATCTAGACATAAATTGATCAATTGATTCATAGTCTCCTCAATACCCAATGTATGTGGCTTAATACTTTCGATAGGCTATGATCTCTATTTAAATAACATGGAGGGTCATTTCTTGTGTAGATTGTGAGAAACTCATATGTAATTTATTTTCTTTTTGTATTAAAATATTCTTTGTTGGATCATGTTGTCATTGATGTAATGTTTTGATTGATTGATGTCAAAGGATTGATTAATTGATGATTGATGTAATATAATATGTATTGTCATGATGAGAATGCATAGATGAAGATGGATCAATGAGTTGTCATTGATACATGATGAAAGATGAATCGTTGTAGTTTCATTGGTATATATGATGCATTGTTGGAAAAATGTATAGATGAATCATCATTGTCTTATCATGATTGATAAGGTGCACAAATGGATGAACTCCAAAGTGGTCCCCTTATGGTGAAAGCCCTCACGGGAAGGCAGCTTTAGGATTAATTATCCTAAGAAGAATATTGGAGGACCCATGCTCTCATTATTGTCTTATCATGATTGATAAGATTTTAAGCAATTGACCAAAGTGGTCCCCTTATGGGTGAAAGCCCTCATGGGAAAGGCAGCTTTCGGATGAGTTATCTAGAAGAATGGTTGGAGGACCCGTAGCATGTGGAAAGAGATGAAGATCAAAGGAAAATTGTTGGTGAAACTATCCTAGATGGATAGTGCTTGTCATGCCATTACATTGAGTATGTGGGAATGTCACATAACTCCTCATGGTTTGAAGTTATGGCCTTACAGTGGAAGGACCCCCACTTGAAGGCTTAGATCCCCAAAGGTCAAAGAAGTCAAAGTGACCTAAAAGAAGAAATCATTATTTAAATGAAGTAAAGTAGTGATACAAAGAGTCGAGGTGGATTATTTAAATAATAAAGATGATTGAAAAAATCAAGAAATGATAAAGTAAGGTGACAAAATCAAGAAAATATTTATGGAAGTGGTTAACCCTAAAAATAAGGAAAATAGGTTAAGTGACCTAGAAATGGGTTAATATTATTTAAATAATAATAAAATTAAAAGTGAGCAAAATTTAAATTGGATTATTTAAATAATCCAAGAAGAAATCGAAAAAAAATCAAGAAATGATAAATGGGTATTGAAATCAAGAAGGAAATTTAATGAATGTAAAGTATTGGAGAATTTTCTATTTATGGAAGGTGGTTAACCTAAAATAAGTAAAAAAGGTTAAGTGACCTAGAAATGGGTTAAGAGTGACCTAAAAATGGAATCATCCATCCATCCTTCTCCATCCTTTCCATCCGTCCCCATTCCATCCATCCATTCCGTCCATCCATTCCATCCTTCCGTCCTCCATTCCATCCTTCCTTCCATCCGGGTCCATTCCATTCCATTTCCATCTCATCCTCCATCCATTCCATCCCATCCATCCTCAGTCCATCTCCATCCTCCTCCATTCCTTTCCTCCATTTCCGTCCATTCCATCCTCCATTTCTCGTTCCTCCGTCCCTCATCCATCCATCCATCCATTCCTTCATCCATCCTTCCATCCACTCCATCCATCCATTCCATCATCCATCCTTCGTTCATCCATCCATCCTCCATTCCATCCATCCATCCGTCCACTCCATCCGTCCATCCGGCTCCATCCGTCCGTCCATCTTTCCTTCCATCCATTCCTTCCATTCCTCCCATTTCCTTCCTCCATCCATCCTCCATCCATTCCATCCATCCGTCCGTCCGTCCATCGTCCGTCCGTCCGTCCATCCTCCATCCATTCTTTCCTTCCTTTCCATCCATTTCCTTCCCTTTCCATTCCGTCCGTCCTTCGTCCTGTCCATCCATCCTCCTTCCTCCCATTTCCATTCCATCCATTCCATTCGGTCCTCCATTCCTTCGTCCATCCATTCCTGTCCGTCCTCCCGTCTTCCTCCATTCCATCCTTCCATTCCTCTCCATTCCGTCCTCCTCCACTCTCCTTCCTTCCTCCATCCGTCCATTTCCATTCTTTCCTCCATTCCATCCTCCATCCGTCCGTCTTCCTCCTTCGATCCATCCGTCCTCCTCCATGTCCGTCCGTCCATCCATTCCATCCATCTTCCTTCCATCGTCCATCGTCCGGCTTTCCATCACGTCCTCCTGGGTCCATTCAAGATCGTCCATCCGTCCATTCGTCCGTCCATCCACCGATCATCCATCCCGGGTCCATCCATCCATCCATCCATCCATCCTTCATCGTCCATCCGTCCATTCCATCCATTTCCTTCCATCCTCTCATCATCCATCCACTCCATCCATCCATCCTCCATCCATCCATCCATTCCATCCATTCCATCCATTCCATCCATCCATTCCTTCCATCCTCCATTCCTCCATTCCATTCCATCCATTCCATCCATTCCATCCGTCCATTCCATCCTCCCATCCTCCATCCATCCATCTCCATTCCATTCCATCCGTCCATCCGTCCATCCATTCCTTCCTCCATCCATCCATCCTTCCATCCATCCATCTCCATCCATCCATCCATCCATTCTCCATCCATCCTTCCATTCCGTCCATCCATCCATCCTTCCTCCATCCGTCCATTCTCCATCCATCCATCCATTCCTCCTCCATTCCTTCCATTGTCCATCCATCCATTCCTCCATCCATCCATCCGTCCGTCCGTCCATCCATCCGTCCGTCCATCCTTCCATCTTCCTCCTCCTTTCCTTCCTCCATTCCATTCCGGCCATCCATCCTTCCATGTCCGTCCGGTCCGGTGTCCATCCATGTCCATCCCATCCATCCTCCTCCGTCCATCCATCCATCCGTCCATTCCATTCCATCCGTCCATCCTTCCTTCCTCCTTCCTTCCATCCATTCATCCATCCATTCATTCTCGAATCCTCAGAAAGACACATAAGCATAATAATTCGGGGAGCGATGGTCACAGGGGAATTATGTTCAATGTATCTTTAGCATTACATTAGAGTGATATCCCTTGTTCAAAGGGAGATATTATTCAAGGAAGTTCAAAGGGGCACATTGAGGCGGGGGCTTGACCAAGGAGATTTCAAACAGGGGAGCAGCCCAGATGAAATGTGCCCTTTGCCGATGATGTCAAAGAGGGGAGAGTTAATCACATTGATGTGATTGATATTTATTGATGGGGAGAATAGTCACATTGACTATTGATGTAAAACATGTCATATCTACATGTTGTGACATCAATAATTGGTAGTGGTGTTGACATCAATGTTGGTATTTCCATCAATAGCAAAGGGAGATTGTGGATCATGTTGTCATTGATGCCAATGGTTTGATTGATTTGATGTCAAGTAATTGATTGATATCAAAGGATTGATTGATTGATGATGATTGATGTAATATAATATGTATTGTCATGATGAGAATGCATAGATGAAGATGGATCAATGAGTTGTCATTGATACATGATGAAAATGGATCAATGAATGGTTTCATTGAGGCATATGATGCATTGTTGGAAAAATGTATAGATGACTCATCATTGTATTATCATGATTGATAAGGTGTACAAATGGATGAACTTCAAAGTGGTCCCCTTGGTGAAAGCCCTCATGAAGGCGGCTGCAGTTGGGTTATCCTAGAAGAATGGTTGGAGGATATGCTCTCATTATTGTCTTATCATGATTGATAAAAGGTGCAAGCCGGACGACTCCAAAGTGGTCCCCTTATGGTGAAAGCCCTCATGGGAAGGCGGCACAGTTAGGGATTATCCTAGAAGAATGGTTTGGAGGACCCATGCTTGTATGTGGAACTCCTTGAGATGAAGATCAATGGGGAGGTTTAGGGTGAAACTATCCTAGATGGATAGTGTTTGTCATACCATTCACGGTGGGCCATGTGGAATGTCACATAACTCCTCATGTTTGATATTCATGGCCTTACGAAGATGAAGGACCTTAACATGAAGGCTTGAAGACCCCAAACTCAAAGAAGTCAAAGTGAGCTAAAAGAAGAAATCATTATTTAAATGATAAGTAAGTGACAAGAAGTCAAAGGGTGGATTATTTAAATAATAAATAGAAGTGACAAAATCAAATGATAAAGTAGGTGACAAATCAAGAAGGAATGTTGTGGAAAGTGGTTAACCCACAAAATAAGAAAAATAGGTTAAAGTGACACATAAATGGGTTAATGTTATTTAAATGATAAATTAAAGTGAAAGAAAATCAAGGTGGATTATTTTAAATAATCAAGAGAAGTGACAAAAATCAAAAAATGATAAAGTAGGTGACAAATTCAAGAAGGAATGTTAAATGATAAAGTATTGGAGAACTTTCTGATTTGGGAAAGTGGTTAACCTAGACAAGGAAAAATGTTAAGTGACCTAGAATGGGTTAAAATGACCTAAAAATGGGTTAAGTGACCTAGAGGGATGAAAGTACAAAATAATAATATAGCAATGGTCTCTTGTAGATAAGCCTTTTTGTGGATCAATGGAAACTTCTTGTGAGAATATCTTTTGGAGTATTGATGGAGAGCTTCTTGTGAGAGCCTCTTGAGAATTTTTGATGTAGGAACACTTGAGAATATTGAATATCTATAGGTGTTGAGGGTAACAAAGGGATATCTAAGCCGAAATTCTAAGAAAGTGAAGAAAAGAGGCGAGAAATGCAAGGAAGGATAAATTCTTTTGATGGTGCTTTCTAAGGTATGTTATTCTGAGGTCATCTCACCATTTAACATTATAACTTGTTTTCTATAATGATTCAGATCTTGAAATTGATGTGCAAGTGAGAAAACATATACAGTATCTATGGTTAGAATTTGGCTTTACTTGGTCACATTGTATTTTGGGAGGTTACACTCACGTAGGAACATAGGGTTTGTGACCAGATCCTGAAACTAGTCAAAAACAAATGTTTGAATTAACGTCATAGATTCTTATGAGATCAAAATTCAATGAGAGAAATTGTGTTGGTTATATTACAGTCTATATAGTATTCCTTGTAACTGGTTCATATCAATTCAACAAATATTCCGTCTGTGGAACGCTCTACAAGGTAAAAGCTCTCTAGAATAATAAGACAGAATTCAACAAAGGTATGCCATTTTCTATAACTCATTTTGAGAGGTTCACAGTAGTTCCACTTGGAGGAATTGCACTAAACACTATAGAACATTGTGTCGGTTTCATATATTTATTCATTCTGAATACAAAATTATGATTATTTCAAGTTAGGGTTGTTGACTAATCCAAAACTAGTCATAGTTTAGAATAGCGGAGTTGATGAGTTGCTTTATACATGAGGTGTATGATTAGTGATGTTAATTTACATTTTGATGGAGTCATTTGTGATGAAATGAGATTGACATGATTAGTATACTCGGTACATGGTTGGATGGACTTGTTTGTAAGTGCGGGTTGACTACTGAGTTGTTGATGCGAGGTTGGTGCATGGTTGATGCTCTTGTTTATGAATGCAGTTGATATCTATTGAGGATTGTTGCCTCATCTCAGTTGGTGCTGAGAGTGTGAGTTGAGTCTTGCATATAGGTGTGCTCTTGTAGGATTGTAGGGATTCAGGTTGTTCATTTTAGAAAAAGAAACCCACAGGATTGAAGTCCATAATAATAAAAGAAAAATTGTACATACATCTTGTGTTCCTTGTGGAGATGATTTGTTGATGATATATTGCTGATATGTATTCACATATAATGATTATTAAAGAAAACAATGAGTAATGATTAAACATCAAATGCTAACTAATGATTTTTTTTGTGTAAGAGGAAGTTTTGGGGGAAAAAAATCCCCACACTCATTCACCCCCACTCTAAGTGTGATAGGTGTGTCCAACATCTTTCACATAGCCACATTGACTAGGGTAATGGTTGTTTCCCTCTTTGATATTTTTAACAACATAATACATCTATGTATTAATATTTGTTTTTGTGTGAGAAATTACCTTAAGACGTTCAACTTATGTATTAATATTTGTTTTTTTTTTGTGTGAGAAATTACCTTAAGACGTTCAACTTGTGTAGATATACCATATTCATCAAACACTACATCAGTCCTCTTATGAGAATATACTATTGTTTTCTTTCTCATTTTTTTAATGCACTGAATGTTTCATTACTAAACAATATAAAATCACTTTCATTAACTCAAGGGATGGTCATATGAGTAAAGTATATATTGTATTTCATACTTTAATTAGCATTGTTCCACATGAAGAGTGGTTGAAATTTAGGACTTTTGTCGACATAAATACAACGTATAATATTTAAATTTACAATGTTGATGTGGATTGAAACCACTTGAGAGAGGACTCCTACATAAGACATGGGAATCATAATCTCTAATTGATTTTTTTTAAGGAAACACAAGATGATATATCTTTTAAATTCATGACTAACATGCTATTTTCATAAAGCACATATCTCAACAAGATACACGTATTAGTTGGGGATAAACTCTCAACTAATAATAATAATAATAGATATGGTTAAATATGAAATCCGGTCATCTAAACACCACAATATGAAACCAAGTGGAAACTCGAAACCAAAATGCAATAATATTTTACCCTATACTAATGTTACACAAGAAAAATAATGAAAACATACTAATATGATGAATCATGCTATGATGTACTAAGAATCCCTAGTTCCTCCCAACAACAAGATCATTGGTGTCTAATTCTTTCAGAAGAGAGGGAAAATGTTGTTACCTATTATACCGAGAAATATAATAAGCCTAGAGTGGTAGCTGGCCTTGTTTAGAAACAAGGTAGAAAGTAGTGGATCCATGATGAGTCTGGCAAGCCTTTGTGTTGACAAATTGATCTACAATGAACGAGAATTGAAAATTTGTAACAATGTCTACATGATCACTAATCAATATTGATGTCTTTGATGTAGACTCTTGATATGTTTCAAAAATTCATGGATACCCAGTTGATTCGGAAGATCACGGATGAAAGCATTGTGAACTTGAAGGGAAACTTCAAGTGATGAACAATGTTGAACCATGTTGTGAACTAGTGAGAACAGACCACCAAATCTAAACTTCCAGGAGAGGAGAGATCTTTGTAACAAGTGAGAAATAGTGAAGTTTTTATATTGTCCTCCTCAAGTGGTGTCTCAAGGAAGCTAAGGTCGATGAAAAGAGATATGAGAAAGGAAATAAAATTTTGTATGACACAACATGGTAGGAGGAGGTGTACAAGAGTCATATAAAACTATTAAATGGACTCAAGACTACACATCTAGAACTATTGGAGATATGCCAAAAAGTCAATTCATGAGAAAAAGGCCACTAAGTTTTTCCTAAGTTGTAAGATTATTTTTCTTTTTTCTCTAGTAATTTTAGAATTGGTTTGGTTTGTGTACTTCCATTGAAAAAAAAAACAAAAAAAAAAAAACCATATGTATAATATATTCATTTATGAGTCTCATGTACCAAATCCACCTTTATTTATTTTGTGTATGATGTTTCGGTCTGAGTCCTTCTAGTGGAAAAATGGCCCTCAAGTGAGGAATTAAGTTGAGCATGTACCCTTGGAACTCAATCATGTTTGTTGTAGAGGTTGAATTTCCACAAAATCTAAGATGGAAATTCTTATGATTGTTTTCTACACAAAATGAGTGTCATGTTTGTCTAAAGTAGTTGTGATACTTTTAGAACAATGAATGATCATGGCATTGTTTTAATGATTTAGAATTTTAGGTAATACATGGATCTTCTATTCTTTTTAAATTATGAAGTGTTGATGTTTATATGTTCTCTCCATGTGAGAGCATAGTGTTTTATCTTTATAAGTTTATGCACT
Organism: Picea sitchensis; assembly: GCA_010110895.2. NCBI lineage: Eukaryota > Viridiplantae > Streptophyta > Pinopsida > Pinales > Pinaceae > Picea > Picea sitchensis. The sequence continues at coordinate 84,965 of SNQJ01S0020523.1, read as the reverse complement.
TTTAACTTGTGGTTTCAATGGTAACAACAAGAAGAATGAGCCACCATCATATAGAAGTGTAGCTTTGGATGATATATGAGTACTGATTATACAAACTATGATTCTTATGTTAGTGGATCTTGTAAATATTAGTTTAAAGGTTATCACAATTTGAAGGCCTACTCCAGTTTGTGATCAACTTGGTCCCATTCTAGAGTTAAAAGGTATCATCCAAAGAGAAGGAATAAAGGCCTTTAGCCCAACTGGATAGCTAGATCAATTGTCACTATTGTTTTTGGGTATTTGGCTTGTTCTGTGTCAACATATTTTTGGTTCGAATACCTCTATATTAGTTGCACTAATCTAGGATGATGGGTTTAGTGAGGATTCCATCCACAAATGTGGGTAAGCATCCCTTAAGTTTCTCATGGGGTTTTCCTTGGGGGAAAAAACTTTGTAAAGGACTTTATATTATTATATTTGAACCAATGAATATTCAATCAAAAAAATAAATAGTTAATCAAATCGATTGATTACCACAAAATAACTAACCACTATTTTAGAAATGTTTCTATCTGAAATAATAGAAAACATCATCTCACATCGATGTCTTTTCCACAAAGACAAAAGGGATTGGCCAATAATCTTCACATCAACAAGGAGTGTGTGCATGACCACATTTGCACAAACAACCATGAATTTGACACACACTCACTCGTAGTTGGGTATGGACATTAATAATATTACCAAGACATTTTCCTATGTTACATCCATTATTCACTTTGATGTCTAGCAAATTTAATCATCTCTGACATGTAGAATTCATGGCATACACTTCAATGACAATGAAAACATGTGTGCATAAGGTGTTACAGATCCATGTATTGTCTTATTGGTTTAGCTATATTCCCTCCATTCTATAGGCCAACTATAAAATATGTCATTGTCCATGCAACTGATCTTGTGATGTGAGGTGAGAAACCACACTTTTTTTTTAGATGTTTGTCATGCATTTGAGAAAACACACTTGTGTGTTTTTTGGATTCAAATGTCTAATATTTCTTCTCTAATATATAAGTGAATGAAATTCTTCATATTACTAAATCAATGGTTCTTTTGGTGGTCTGTGTTGGGGATTGGGTGTAACTTGATATAAAACAGATAAACAAAACTACAAATAATTGAAGAGGAATAACTTCAGAAAATATAGGTGGTGTCTAAAGACATCGTTATAGCACTTAAACACAACTCATTGTTATCAGAACATCACAATTCATATTGGACATAATGTATTTGATTTTGAATACATGATAATGACCCATTAGGTCTTATATTTATAGTCTCAAGATCTAACCAACTTCCTAGAAATCAGGAATATCTTGTCCACATACAACCATCAGTGGTTAAAGTTGACTTCGTTAATTCCACTTTGTCTAGTCAGCTCATCAAGGTTGCTCGACTCAACCATCCATGCATCCAACTCATAGTTGATTGCTCGGTTGGTCAATCCATCGAACAACTATCTTTGAATGCTAGTCGACTACTCGATTAACTGATGTTGACTTACAATCAATCATGTGACCGTATGTTTCCACATGTTGGTTGCTTGATCGACTGATTCTAGGAGAAGTGTGACGAAACATCAAAACCTAAGGTTCCAATTGTCCGAGGTAGGATTATAGTCCTATCTACGAAGGAATTGGGGAGATAGGGAAAGGATTGTGATAAAAGAGGAGGATAATGGAGTTGGAGGAGGTGAAGGTATTATTGACGATAAAATATTTTTTGACATTTGAAGAGGAACAAAAAAAGGGAGATTAACAAGGCCAAGGAATTATCAAACACATAGTAATTTCCTAGCAAAAAATTAGGAGGAGAAAAGGAAGATGCACAAGGAAAAATAATCACTAATGATGATGGAGGATAAAAAGGATATGGATGAGCTAGAGGAAATGCCACCTGAGGAGGTACTAATATGGCTTCCAATTCCAACCCTGTATAAACTTCGCTCTATGTGCAAGAAATTGAATGATATGATTTTCTCAAGCTACTATGTAACAACTAAATGGGCATGATAGGACTAAAAGGCATGGTTCATAGTGCAATGTCTGGGTTTTCCTTATTGCTTGGCTTACTCCTTGATCTAAAAAATCTTGTTCCTTCCCTTCCTTCTACAAAAAGAAGAACTTGAGTTATATGGATCAACTAGAGGCCTCGAATTGTCATAAAGTAGTAGTTTGAAACATAAGGGAGTTAGATTTGATGTTTCCAATCCTCTTATTAGGATATCCTTAGAACTTCTCCCCTTGTTCTCCATTAAGTGCATGCTCGACCTTGCTAGAGGTATCATGGTGAGTGTAATACCCCTAGGCTGAACCCCAACTGTAAATGTAAATGCAAATGTACTTAAGCTGGTGAGATCTTTGATATCATTTTGCATGCACCTTCCATGGTATGGTGCGCACATGTACTGCGCACTAAAATGTTGAAGTGTGCACATTCCAGGATATTGAGCGCAGAAAACTTAAGTGCACACGATTTTGAGGCAAGAGAGCCTTTTGTGTACATATTATGTTTTATAGGCTGGTGAGCTAGTTATTATAAGCTAGGAGGCTTATGCGTTGAATTAGGCTAGAGAGCTTAGATGCTAAAGGCCTGTGATCCTATTTTTGTATATGTATTATCATTAATATAATACATCGCTGCGTGTAGACCGACCATGATAAAAGAGTATGGGGGACTAAACTCCACTAGTTGGGGAAAGGGGCCTAAAAGTTAAGGATAAAGGGCTAAGCTAGGGAGCTTAAGCCAAAAAGGAATATTATATTAATATTCCTTAAAGTATAAAGTATGGATAATTATTTTATCCCAAGTTCTAAGGATGGGGACAAGTGGACCAAAGTAGTTCCCAACATGACAAGTGTCAAGTTGGGAACATGCATACATATAGCTAKGAATTATTTCATTTTCCTATCATTCCATCATCATTCACTCACTGATTCTGCTGTCCTTCATACCTTCTTGTACCTGTATCTGTATATGTACTCGTACCCGTATTTGTACCTGGTTAGTTTGGGACCTAGAATGAAGAGGCAGGTTGTCAGGCCCATGGGATACTGAAGAGGTGGGTTTTCAGGCCCGTGAGAAATTCTCTTGAGGTGAGAGAATTGCTGAGAATTGATTTCCTGAAGGTGCCAAACTGCAACTATAGGGCTCTGAGACTTCATGTTCGGTGTGTTGCTGAAGCCCCGAAAAGGAAGTGGGCCAGCCGAAGGACTAGTGAGCAAAGAAGGGGCACACTTCTTGGGGTGGGACAAGAACGTGGGGAACGAGGGACTGCAGGTTGTTAGTTTAAGTTGACACCTGTGACGTAATTTTTTCCTGTTGTCTAAGATACATCAGCCTGGTTAGAAATCCCTTTACCCAGGTGGAGTTTAGTCCCATCTCGGGGGTGACCCACTACTAAGAGTGATGAGCAACATGGTCTAAGGCTGGGAGGTTTGTGGAAGGTTTGCACACATTTGGTGATATTTTTACCAAGATAAGTGTCAATTGTGTGCTAAATTACATGCTGCATTATTATTTATGCGTTTATTTTTATGGGTTTTTCCTGTGTGTGATGCATGTGTATTTTTATTATTATTTTGTATGAATCTGTGCATTTGCAGAATATATGTGTATGTTTTAAGTTATATATATAAAGTTCCATAAGAGTTTCTGTGTGTATATGTTTTAATTTTGTATACAGTTCAAAATTTTTATGTGGCATAGCCTAATTGGATGTTGGGGATGCTATATCAAGGGAGGATTAAGGACGAGGAACACACAAATTTGTAATGATCAAGGGTATGCTAAGTAATGTCAATGCATGTATAGTCGAAATTTATGACTTTGTTGATAAAATGTGGAGTTTTGAAGGATCGATGTTGGAGGGGTGCTAGTAGGGATGGAAATGGTGACAAAGGAGTGGATGGTCCAAGACATGGTTTTCTACAATAGTTCTTTATCACTTGAAATGATTTCGAGGAGCCTATGGGGGGAATTATGTATTTTGACATCATAGATAATAATTTATTTAAAAAAATATTTATAGAGATGGCTAAATAAATTGAAACTATCAATTTCATGTTATCTTATGGGTCATGAATTTTATCGACATGCACTATATTTCAGGGAAATATTTTGGAGGAAGTCATTATATGGGAATTGGCTAAGGAAAAGAAGGAGGTGGAGTTGGGTTACTCCTCCTCTTCTTTTTCTTCAGCATCATGATCAGAGGAGATTATGACAATTCTTCTAGTTGATTATGAGCTTGTTGAATTGGATCCTTACAATAAACTAGGAACCATAAACCATTTGTGAGTTGTGTAAGCATTGGGGATAGTGTGTGCTTTATAGTCAACAAATAATCACAAGAAATAAAGGTACTTGTTATAATGAAAGGGAAAATACATGGAGTTGTCTTTCCACAAGTCCTTGATACAAAAACATATGGGATGCCCAAATTATGACATTTTAGCCAAGGCATGACACAAATCTTTGATAAAACATTGTATGCGTACCTTTTCCTTTATCATCACTACCCTAAAACATTTTATACTTTTTTCCTCTCTTGTTTAGATTTACACTTCCCACTCTCAAAAAGTTTTCATGTTTGTTTGATGTAGGGAATAGGAGCACCAAGAAGGAACATATTTACAACTAAGTGATAATAGGAGTTATGTAAAACTAAGTGGTGGAACTAAGTGGACCATGACATGTTAGTTACTTCTAAAGTTTTCACTTTTCTTTTTATTACACCCCATATATCTTGTTTAGGTTGGGTCTTCCGAGTTTGGCAATAGAGGTTTTATTTCATATAAATCATAATAGACATTAAAGATTGATGTTGCAATATATGTTACATAAATTTAGATGGGTTGAACTTAGTTATAGTTGAGGTTTTCCATAAAAAATGAGGAAATGTCTAATTATAAATGTTGGAGCTCTACCAAAAAAAATCCAATTCATGAGAAATAAGCCTATTAAGTATTTCCTTGGTTGCCATATTTATTTTATTTTTTTCTCTTGTGATTGTAGAACTAGTCTTGTCTATGTGCTTCCATTGGAAACAAGAGATACAGGACAAGGAAATCACTAATATAATACATTCATTTCTAAGTCCAATGTACCAAATCCACCTTCATTTATTTTGTGTATGATGTTATGCTTTTAGTCCTTCTAAAGGAAGAATGGCCCTTGAGGAAGAACATAAGTTGTCCCTATATCTTTGACACTCAATCATGCTTGTTGCATATGCCGAATTTCTATGGAATCCAAGAAAAATTCTCTTATAATTTGCTACTACACATAACAATTATCTCGTGTTTGTATAAAGCAATGGCCCTGCTTTTAGAGCAATGGATGATCAAGAAGTTGTTTAATGGTTTAGAATTTGAAGTAACACATGGATATTCTATTCTTTTTAAAATGTTAAGGCACTAATTTTTATTTGTTTTGTCCATGTGAGATTAGAATGTTGTAGCCTTTTAAGTTTAAGCCCTTTCATTTTGTGCTTTCATTGGCAACAAAAAGAAGAATGAGCCACCACCATATAAAAGAGTAGTATTGGTTGGTATATGAGTAGGGACTATACAAACTATGATTGTTATGCTAGTGGAACATGTGAATATCAATTCATAGGTTAACACAACTCAAAGGCCTACTCCAAGTTGTGATCAGTTTGGTCCTATTGAGGAGGCAAAAGGCATCATATGAAGAGAAGGAATGAAATTCCTTTATAGAGGACTTTGTATTATTTCACTTCATGATGCTCCTACTCACAGCCTCTACTTTTGGTCATATGAATATAGTCAAGAATGGATTCATATGGGAAGTTGGGAATTTGTAGAAAAGGTTGATAAACAGTTATCATAACAAGTGTTTGTGCAATGGTGGCAAGTTGGGTATTTTTTCTTTCCATTTAATGTGGTTAAATTTAGACTTAAATCATAAGGAGATGCACCTCCTAAGTACATTAGGATGGTTGACTACATGGAAAAGAGTGTCTGAGAAGAAGGTGCAAGGCCTTGGAACAACTATAGCAAATGTTTTTTTCGTTAAATTGAGCTATATTTTTAGTGTATGAAATCACCTTGTAGTTTTTCTTCCTAAAGACACTAGATTAAGTGCTTAACACTCTTGGTTAGATCTACGAGTTTGATTCTTCTTCCTTTCTATTGTAACCACACCTATTTACCTAAATCGATATGCTCATCGATCTTTTTGAAACTTAAAATATAGTGTTAGTTAAAAGGGCTCCTTGATTCATCGAAATTTGTGTATAGAGATTTTATGATTGATTATTCAAATGAATATTACCAATCTTCTCAAAACTATATTCTCATGGTTAAATGTTACCCTTGATAGGGATTGTGAGCACATCTTAGCATGTTTTCATAATATTAGCATGTTTTCATTAATTGTTTTGTGTGGCATTAATATGGGATAAAATATTATTGTAGTTTGATTTTGAGTTGTCACTTGGTTTTTTTTTATAGTGGTGGTGATTAGATGAAATTTCATTTCTAACCATTTATATTATTGCAATTAGTTGAGAGTTTATCTCCAACTAATAAATAGCTTGTTGAGATATGTTCTTTATTAAAAAAGTGTGTTAGTTATGAATGCAAAAGCTATATAAACTTGTTTTTCTTTGGTAAAAATTAGTGAGAGATTATTATTCACACACATCGAATGTTTTAGATCCACATCACTAGTATTAGAACATTCCCATTTATGAATATTACCAATCTTCTCAAAACTATATTCTCATGGTTAAATGCTACCCTTGATAGGGATTGTGAGCACATCTTAGCATGTTTTCATTAATTGTTTTGTGTGGCATTAATATGGGATAAAATATTATTGTAGTTTGATTTTGAGTTGTCACTTGGTTTTTTTTTATAGTGGTGGTAATTAGATGAAATTTCATTTCTAACCATTTATATTATTGCAATTAGTTGAGAGTTTATCTCCAACTATTAAATAGCTTGTTGAGATGTGTTCTTTATTAAAAAAGTGTGTTAGTTATGAATGCAAAAGCTATATAAACTTGTTTTTCTTCAGTAAAAATTAGTGAGAGATTATTATTCACACACATCGAATGTTTTAGATCCACATCACTAGTATTAGAACATTCCCATTTATTTAGTCCTTATTTCTCTTTCTAGTCCTCATTGGACTTGAGTTTCAAGTAGCTCTAATTCATTGCTAGATTTAGGTTTCAAACAATGCACTCCACAAAATTGACCGAGTTTCGGTGTAGAAGTTGGTAGAACCAACTCCTAGAGCAGTAAGAACCTTACTTATTTCTCCATGGAGAGCTAATATTTTCAACTCAATTTCTTTGGTTACATCCTTGAACTAACTAATAAGAACTTGAATATTAGTTATGTTGATGGTTCTCAACAAAACTAATTTATAAGTAGTTGACATGACCATTGTCTCTAGAATTAGATGTAGCTTTTAGAAGACTTGGATCCACTCCATTATTTGATCTCACCGAACGAAGAGGTTTATTACATATTTGTTGTATGACAACCATCAAACTTAAAATTGTATCGATGCTCTACCACAAACGATTTCAATGAATCGATAGAATGAAAACATTATAAAATGTTGTTTGTAATCTATGATTTCCCTCGAGAAATTTGATTTGAGATTAATCTATTTGGACTGATCCTTCTCAATGATATCCTTCCATTCATAATCTCATATGGGAACTGATCGTGGTGGGTTAATTGTGGCTATATTTGAATATCATGATATAATTATGATTTGTCATAAACTCAATGATTCATGGAGCTGGTAAGTCTAGTGTTGGCATTAACAAAAGTTTGTAGTTGTTTCAATTTGAAAGTGCTTGGTCAAAGGCTCCCACTGTGGTGACTTGGAACTAATGTTGGTTTAACTCATCCTATGAATATCAATAGTGATCTCCTTTGAATCCAACTATGGCCTCTTCATACAAAAATGCTACAAAACATATCTTCTCTCATTAGAAAGCGAGTCTCAAATTTCCTTAAGAGACATTAAATTGATGCAAATTTGGTATGAGAAAAATCAAAATGTTGTAATAGAAGTTTGGTAGATGATTTTTGTGTTGATTACAAATTTTGGTACATAGTCCCTTCTATTAATGTGGAATGAAACTAGAACTCTTTGATGGTCTACATGGCCTCCTCACACAGGTTTTATCCTCTTACAGAGGCAAAGTCATTTCGGTAGGCCCTCCACGAAGGCACTCACATTCCTCTTTTCCAAAACATAGTTTCTTTATGTCAACAATATTACTATCACCCTCTATGTATGCATCTCACATGTGTTTTAATGTTGATTTTTTMAAAAGGGTCCCTTATACCACTTATCTTTTGAATTTTATTTAGTGCTCATATATTTTTAAAGAGGATTAGTGTGTGTTGAGATAAAAGAGGTGAAATCATTTTGGAAGGAATATTATTTTAAAGGAGGTTTCCATCTATTATTGAGAAGGCCCTTATCTTTTATGGGTGAGCCCATTATGCATCAAATATGACAACTACATGATCCATGACTTATGCTTTCCAAAAGGTTAGAGGAATGTGTCAAYGCCATTGCCTCATTAGTTAATAAGGTTAATGATATTTTGATCTGCAAGCCTTTTCTCAACATGCCAAATGTGAGGTTCCTATTTATAATGGATCCCACAATCCAAAAATGTTTCACAACTAGATCCCACGATACATAAGTGCTTCACAATTGGATGCTCAAATTAGACACCTGGTTCAATTATAATTAAATTCCTAAAGATGAGAATGATCCATTCACTAAATTGATGCTTACAATTCTTGTTAAATGACTTATTGTAGAATGCAAAACAAATAAAAATCCACTCACCACTTAAACTGGGCTTGTGGAATCTCTTAGTCTCCTAATTTATCTTTCTAGTTATAAACAAGATATGAATGTCAAGTGGATTTGCTTGCACCAAGGATTCAACATGCATGTGAAAGAATCCGTCCACTAGTTCAACTGATTGTGTATTCTTATCGGTATTGATGATCCAATGAACAAATCTATCCTCCAATTTAAAAGTAGATTGTAGGAACACATAAATAGTGAGTTGAAGTATGTGGAAATCACCACCTTTGATGCCATGTACAACCAAGCACAATTGGCCAAGGAGAAGTTTTTATACCAACACAAAAATCAAGAGAATTCACTTTCATCCATCATTTCTACATCTGCACCTTCAATTCTTGCACTTCTTGCTATTGCAAATTCATCATTTTTTTCACAATCTTCTCCTCCTCCTTTTGATAAGTTTTGTTAGCATTGTAAGAAACAAGGACATGACAAGTTTGAATGTTTCAAATTGAATAAGAAAACTTTGATTATACAATCTCCTAATGATGAAGACAATGATGCTCCCATTGAGGTTTATGGTGAAGGTACGACCTATGAAGAGTTAAGGGGACTCAATAAAGTCACCTTATTGTAGCATTGCAGTCTTTCAAAAGCTTGAGATAATTTATTTATCAGACTTTCACATCTCTCCTATGACTTCCTCACTACTTGTATCCTCAATAATATCTCACAAGAGAATTTTATTGAAAATTCCATCATCGACAAGTTGCAGTTGCCATCATACCCTCATCCTCATCCTTATGCACTTGGATCAAAGAATAATGGTTCTTGTTCACAAATCATGCACATATGCTTTGTCTCTTTTGCTTTTGGTCCTAAATTTGTGGATACAGTCACTTGTGATGTGAGTGATATGGATTGTTGTGGTTTGTTTCTTAGATAGCCCCATCAATATGATTGAAAAGTACAATATGATGCATCGAATAATGCCTACATACTACATAAAGTTAACACAAATGATTTCATTTTTGGTACACTTGAACTCCAAAATCATGGTGTTACTTTATTTCATAAACATTGTTTAACCTTCATTTGTCATCATTATATATGTCATTACAGAACCGATGAGCGCCATTACATATATAATGAGAATATAGAGAAGTAAGAACCCCAGATAGTTAGATAAGGGGAAGTGGGAGACAAAATACTCCACCAGTAGCGTCTTTACTGAGAGAAATCAGAGGAAATCAAGGACGATGACATGCACCTAATTACATATCTAGAGTTCCTGACGATTCTTTACTGAGAGAATGACTTCTGATGAACTCCTCGTAAGATTATAGATTTGCTCATTATTTTTGGAAAACATAGTGTAATTAAGTTCAACTCATCTAAATTTATATAATAAATATTTCAAATGTTGAGCTTTAATGAACATTATGGTTGATAAAAATGAAACTTATATTATCATCCTAGGAAAACCTGACCTTAACAATATGTACATGACATCATAACAAATGCATCTATTGTAAGTAATGTGCTATGATCCACATAGTGCCATCACTTAGTTTTACATAACTCATATTATCACATAGTTGTAATTTTTTCTTGCCTCATGCTCTAAATTCCCACATCATACAATGCAACTTTTGGAGAGAGAAAAGTGCGTTCTGCCAATGCCCCAATTTTTTACATTAAACAAACTAGGAAACTTTTTTAGAGATAAAATTGTAAGCCTAAATAAGAAATAAATAATGTTTAAAATTTTCAAGGCAATGATGAGAAAGACAAAGGCATGGATACAACACTTCATCAAAGCTTCATGTCTTGGTTCAATTATCATTGTTTGGGCATCCCATATGTTTGTGTATTGAGGACATTTGAGAAGAAAAATCCACATCTTTTCACTTACACTATAAATGAGTACCTTTATCACTTGCAATTGTCTATTGACTATAAAGTGCACATTATCCCCAACTCCTATGCAATGCATAAATAGTTTGTTGTTTCCTAGTTTTCCATATATTACCAATTCAATAATCTCACAAATAGCTAGAGGCATTCTTGCAATCTCTTCCCATCATGATGATAAAGAAGAAGACAAGAAGGAGAAGCAACCCACCTCCACCTCCTTATTTTCTTGTCCAAGTGCCATATAATGAATTCAACCAAAAGATTCCCCACAAATATGGCATCTATCAATAGAATTTGTGACCCATGGGATAACAAGGGATAACTTATGTTTTCTTAGCCAAATCTTTAAAGGTTTTAAAAAATAAAGTCTTATTTATCATATCAAAACCAATAATGACTCCCTTAGGCTCCCCAAAATCATGTAGAGTGTCAAAATATTCATTGTAGTAAACCATGTCTTACGGATCCATTCCTTCCTTGTCATCCATGATGCTTATTAGTGCTACATCATCTAGAAATTGTCCTTCAATACTCAACATTTTATCAATGGAGTCATAAAGTTGGACTATGAGTGCATTGATAGTTCTTAGAACATCGATCACCATGGTTTTGTATGTCCCTTGTTTGTAGTGTTGATGTTATGTAGAATTAGCAATGTGTTCTCACATTGGCCTTGGTGTCATGAATGTGAGAATTTTTGTTAGCACTCACATTGCATTTTTTGTTTTTGGTGAAAACCCCTTTGGATTGGTGTTGGTACTGTACACCCACATGTGTGATTAAACAATTCTAATTTAATGTTGATTTTAGAAGGGGTTCCTAAACTCACTCATTAGACTCCTATAAGAGGAGAGACAATGTGAGAAGACACTTGGAGATCTCATTGTGACATCATGGAGTTGGCATAAGTGAGTGGGCACTTGAGCCAAGGTGATTGGGAGGCAAATTTTTTGCAAGGAAATTCTGCACTTTGGAAAATCTGGCCTAGGGTTCTTGGACATTCTTTCTCTTCCATTTTTCAGCCTAGGAGGACAAATGGACGTGGGAGGATAGTCACACATGTGACAAAAGGAAGATAGAGAAGGTCGCATGTGTGGTATGACCAGAACATACCACACATGTGAATATGTCACACATTTGAATAGACCGCACATGTGAACAAGCCACACGTGTGAAGGCACACATGACATCAACATGCATATGACTGGTGTTGGCAGACTGTACAACAACAAATTTGTAAGTAGGGTTTTTCCGAAATGTTTTTGAATTTGTAATTTTTGAGAGGACTAGTTTTTGTCCTCAGATTTGCTGGTTTGGTGATTTGTTGAGAGGGTTGGTTTTGCCCTTAGAAATTCTAAATCTGAAAAGTTTGTAGAACAAAAATTTGTGTCTCATGTGTATGGATGATTTCTCTCCGATATTTGTGTTTTCGCTGTAATTTTCTGTCATAATTTCAGTGTAAAATTATTTAGTGATAACATCCCTAGGGTTTACCGTTTGAAGACACTTGGAAGCAATTTTCATATATGAAATTGAATGCATTGAATTGCACTTGAAAAACTGATCCAGATTATTTTGAGAATGACATGAAGGAAAAAATATCACATAGATATAACAAGGAGATACACTGATATATTGCAAGGAACATAGTAATACAATAAAACTCACATTCTATTAATGACTATATGGAATACAAAAGACTGTAAAATGCAAAGCACACAATCTAGCTAGAATGGTGGTAGCTTATCTCTAAAGAGAGAAGCTACTCTCATTCGCAAGAAGCTAATTACAATGAGGCTCCAAAGGCCTTTTTAACATAAATAATAAATGAGAAAACCCTAAACATCCAAAACCCTAACCCCAAAATATGAAACACCAAAAGTTTTATGGGCCCCGATGGGGGTAGTTGATACATCAACCTTCCAAGGGCGCAAATTTTGCATATGATCTATGTTAGGGTGCTCAGTACCCCGTTAGAAAGGTCTAGCTGAGGAGTACACATTATGAATAGACCAATAATCCCAATAGGGATTTACAAGGTGATGGCAAGTAAAAAAACGTCGTTTATGGCCTCAAAACGACCTCGAAAGTTTGGGACCCGAAAAACTACCAAGATGGAAACTATAATTTGAGCCAGTGGAATAGGTGTGATCCAGAATTGGATCTTAGGACCAAAATGGGTCTAGGAATGCCTAAAAAATCAAAGTGCTCAGAATGGCTTCAAAACAGACATGTGTGTAGGCCTCGTCGATACGAACCCAACTCAACTTGAATGGGCTCAAACAGACACTGTATGCCAAAGATATCGCGGTCTGTTCGTTTCGTCAAACATGCAAAAAAAGATGCCAACTCTACAGTCTGTATTGTCCGTACAATGTTGACGTGGCAGCTGATTGTATAGGCTGTATGACCATACAACTGATGTGGAAGGGTATAGTGGCACTGACTGGGCAGGTACAGGTGGATGAGTTAGAGTGTGACACATGGCACCACTGCAAGGGTGACATGTGGCACATGCTAACATGGCAAGGTCTGTATGACACATGGTAATGGGTTGACATGGCAGGTACATGGCTGACTGGACAGACAAGTGGGCAAATGATTTTCTGACACGTGGTTGTTAGCTGGACGAATAACATGGTGCCACATGGCCCAGTCCTGGGCTGCCACGTGGCACCCATTTATTGGTTGGTTATATTGGCAAAATTATGGAGTTAATAGGAATTGACCCCGTGACCTATGGTACGGGTGATAAGCGGTTTGGCAGGGCTAGGATAGCCAGCCCGCCCGTGGTGGTCCTTGTTTACTATGGTATAAAACATTTATTTAAAGTGTTATATGTATTATATTCGGGTGGAAAAGGGTGGGGGCCTAACCCTAGCCCTCGGCACATACGACCTCACCATATGCCTTGCTATTGCACATGGGAAACGTTATACAAGTGTTAGCCCTCGGTTCTTGTAATATGACCGATCCATATTCCCTTATGGTTCAACCTTCGCGCGGATAATAGATGGAGTCTAGCCCCCGATCCTGTGGGATATGTATATGACCATTGCTTATTGTTTGTTGGCACGAATTAGGGGTTATCCCCGGTAGGTCAGGCTAGCCCACCGAACAGGGGTGTAACCATGGCTAAAACGATGAGGGATCTATCTGTTAAGGGGCACATGGAGGCTAGAACTAGGCCACATGGTCATATCTGTGACCAGGGGTCGAGGCTTAAGGGCCAGACCAACGCGCTAGATTGTCCCAAGGCCACATGGAGGCTCTCCATAGGACTAGGAGCTTGCGAGAAAAAGGGGTTGTGCCCTAATTATTTGCAAAAAGTGGGTTTTATAACTATAGTATATGATTTATATGGATTTTTCAGCAGTTTTGGGAGATTTAGCCCATTTTTGGGGATCTTGGGCCCTTTTTTAGGACAGATCTTGGGGAGAAGTTGGGAGGTTGTTACCTAGTTCTAGTCTATATAAACCAGAGTTTCTTGGATCCACGGGAAAGAGGTTCAAAACAGGAAAATGTTGAAATATTGTTGAGCCAAATCCATTTTATGCAGGGAAGCCATTGAGGAGAGCACCTTTGCGGGCCATTTCAGGGAGCTTCGTTCATCCATTTTCAGTGCCGTCAGTTTTGTTGGGTTCTTGAGATCTGGTAGAACATGAAAAAATTAGTTTGTAATCCTTTTGGCATTGTTATGATGTACTTTTAAATCTTTGAGCATAAATAAGAAAGTCTCACCCACTGAGACAAAGGCCCAGAGACGTAGGCAAGATTGCTAAACTCCGTTATCACTTTGGTGTTTATGGTTTGTTGTTTGTTCATACTTATTTCCAGATATGTATATTTCTTAATGGCTGCTATGTTTCCTCATTTTTTCTTCCTCTTTCATTAATTTCCTAATGGTAAAATAACTCAACCATTGTCGTTAAAAGATCTTTTTGGATCAAGTGGTATCAGAGCTAGTTGACAGTTGGTTTTTGAATTTGCATGATTACCAGGGAAAAGTTGAATTGTGGTGAAGGAGAGCTTGTTGAAGAATCCATTGATTGGTTTGAGAAAGAGAACTTCTCAAAGTGAGAATATGGCATTAGAAGAGGGACTTTCTCACGATGAGAAAGAGTTTTGAAAAACTTTCTTTGCCATGTCGGAGATGATGAAGGTTTTGTATGATGATTACTTGGAATGGAAGAGACTGAATCTAGGTGAATCGTCAAAGGTCAAAAGTGAAGAAAGAGAGGATCCTCCTCAAATTCCTCCTTCACCTCCTTCTTCTCCATCAACTTCTTCTTCTTCTTCAAGTTCAAGTTCTAAATCCACTGTAAGAAAACATGTCCATAAACATAAACAAGAAATGTCTTTACTTAAACTTGATGTAAAGTTTGAATTACCCATGTATGATGGTGAAGTCAATGCAGAGATACTTGATAACTGGGTTAGAAAGATGGAGGTTTATTGCAGTGTGCAAGAAATCAAGGATGAGGCAACTCAAATCAAGTTGGCATCGCTTGGACTTGAAGGCACAACACTCATCTGGTGGCAAAGCAAGTTGCAAAATGGCACACAACAAGTGGGTAATGTATTTCCATCATGGCAAGTTTTTGTTTCTGCACTTAGGAAGGAATTTTATCCTTTGGGTTATAAAGAAAAGGCTTTAATTGAATGGCAAAGTCTTAAACTAAGAAAAGGACAAACAATGCAAGAATACACTGATGGATTTTGTAAAATGGCATTGATGTTAGATATTCCCTTACATACCCAAGAAACTCTTATGAAGTATATAGGAGGTTTACCTGCACATATTCATAACATTGTATTTATGTTTGGACCAACTAATCTTGATGAGGTTTCCATTCAAGCAACATACATTGAAGTAGGGAAAACAAGGGTTGGTGTATCAGGGGAATCGTCTTCGAGGAAAGAGGACAAAAGGAAGTGGAATGGAAAGAAGGAAAATTCAGTGGCCAGAAAGGAAGAGAAGCCATTTTGCAAGCATTGAAAGAAAGAGGGGCATGATGAGGACCATTGCGGGAAATTGCATCCTGAGAAGAGGCCAAAGTGGTTCAAAGAGAGGAAA
>SNQJ01S0020523.1:46607-68393 GCA_010110895.2 Picea sitchensis | reverse complement strand
TTTAGTGGGGAGGTGTGATCCAGAATTGGATCTCGAGACCAAAATGGGTCTAGGAAGGCCTAAAAAATCAAAGTGCTTAGAATGGCTTCAAAACAGATGTGTGTGTAGGCTTCGTCGATACGAACCTAACACAACTTGAACAGGCTCAAACATAAATCATATGTGAAAGATATCATGGTCTGTTTGTTTCATCAAATAGGGAAAAAAGGCTCTGATGTATAGTCTGTACAGCTCGTACAATGATGATGTGGCAGTTGAATGTATAGCCCGTACGACTGTACAATTGACTTGGTAGGTTACAATGGCACTGATTGGGTAGGTACAGGTGTATGAGTCAGAGTGTGACACATGGCACCACTACAAGGGTGACATGTGGCACATGATGATGTGTCCAGGTCCGTATGACACGTGGAAATGGGTTGACATGGCAGGTACATGGCTGACTGGATAGACAAGTGGTCGAATTATTTTCTGACACGTGGTTGTTAGCTAGATGAATAACATGGTGCCATGTGGCCTAGTCCTAGGCTGCAACATGGCACCCACTTATTGGTTGGTTATATTGGCAAAGTTATGGAGTCAATGGGAATCGACCCCGTGACCTCTGGTCTGGGTGTCGAGCAGTTTGGCAGAGATGGGCTAGCCAGCCCGCCCGTGTTGGCCCTTGTTTACTATGGTTTAAAACATTTATTTAAAGTGTTATATGTTATATATCTGGGCAGAAAAGGGTTGGGGCCTAACCCCATCCATCGACACATACGACCTCACCATATGCCTTGATATTTCACACAGGAAATGTTATATAAGTGTTAGCCCTCGGTGCTTGTAATATGAACGATCCATATGCCCTTACGATTCAACCTTCGCGCGAATAATAGATGGAGTCTAGCCCCCGATCCCGTGGGATATGTATATGACCATTGCTTATTGTTTGTTGGCGCAGATTAGGGGTTATCCCCAGTCAGTCAGGCTAGCCAACCGACCAAGGGTGTAACCGTGGCTAAAATGACGGGGGGGGGTATCTGTTAAGGGTTGCGTGGAGGCTAGAACCAGACCACATGACCATATCTGCGACCATGGGCCAGGGCTTAAGGGACATACCAAAGCATCAGATTAGCCCAAGGCCACATGGAGGCGCTCCATAGGACCAGGAGCTTGCGAAAAAAGGGGTTGCACCCTAATTATTTGCCAAAAGTGGGTTTTATAACTATATTATATGATTTTTAATGTATTTTTCAACAGTTTTGGGAGATTTAGCCCATTTTTGGGGGATCTTGGGCCCTTTTTGAGGCCAGATATTGGGGAGAAGTTGGGAGGTTGTTACCCACTTCTAGTCTATATAAACCAGAGGTTATTGGAGCCATGGGAAGGAGGTTCAGAATAGGAAAATGTTGAAGGAGTTTTGAGCCAAATCCATTTTTATGAAGGGAAGCCACTGAGGAGAGCACCTTTACATGCTATTTCTGGGAGCTCTGTTCATCCGTTTTTAGTGTCGTTAGTTTTGTTGGGTTCTTGATATCTGATAGAACATGACTAGATCAGTTTGTAATCCTTTTGGAACTATTATGATGTACTTTTAAAGCTTCGAACATAAATAAGAAAGATTTACCCATCGAGACAAAGGCCTGGAGACGTAGGTGAGATTGACGAACTCCGTTATCACTTTGGTGTTTATGGTTTGCTGTTTGTTCATGATTATTTACAGATCTGTATATTTCTTAATGGATGCTATGTTTCCTCATTATTTCTTCCTCTTTCATTAAGTTCCTAAATGGTAAAATAACTCATGCTTTAATAACTCAACCATTGTCGTTAAAAGATCTTTTCGGATCAAGGTGGGAGGCCATTGGTGTCAACCTAGATCATTCCTCCCCCTTAGTAAGCAATGGTATCCATTACATCAAGTCCCTTCATCAGATGGGGAAACTTCTGCTGAATTTGTCTCCTGGTGAGCTACTTTCCCTAATGAAGAAACTACCCTGCTTTGACGACCTGATAGAGTTGGATGTTCTGTTGGAGGGTGTCCTTCATCTTGGTGTCCATGATATGATCAATTTTTGCTTGTTCAATGTAGTCAGTATTGATTTTTGTAGCGGCCAAGTTCTTGGTCATGTTCGAAGTGTCTAGGATAGGTGGAAAATATGGTCGAAGTAGTTCTACATTAAATACAGGGTGCAAACCAAGGAAAGGAGGAATAATTAATTCAAAATCATTCTCACCCACAACCTTGGTGATGGTGTAAGTCCCATATTATAGTGGGCATAAATTTTGATGGGGTCCTGTAAGGTGCTCTTTCTACAAATGCAACCATACTTTATATCCCACCTGAAACTTGTGTGGTACTCAATGTTGATCATGCAATTGTTTTTACTTGGCATTGGCTTTCTGAAAAATATAATGAACTTGTTGTTGGATGTGTTGGATTCGTTCAAAAAAATTGGTTACTAGATCAACCTCGATTTGAGCATGGGAGGACTCTTCCTATGTAGATTCAATGCGTAGAGCTATGTTAATGGGGGCCAACGGTTGGAACCTCAAGCACACCTTAAAAGGGATGTGGCCAACAAAGTTGTGGAGGGATATATTGTAGCTATGTTGAACATAAGGAAGGATTTCATCCCATGTGCATGGATGTTTGTAATTTTACATCCTCAGGATATGGACAATCATCCTATTGACTACCTTTGTTTGTCCATAATTCTATGGGTGGAAGGCAATTGATTTGGTCATCTTGTTGTCCATCATTGACCATAGGATGGACCAAAATATGCTCAGGAACCTATGATATTGTTATAAGACAATGGTTCGTGGGAGCCCAACATGAACCCAAACATGTTCAAAGAAGATATTGGCGGTAGCTTAGGCTATGATGCTCTTCTTGTAGGGTGCCAAAACTACCATCTTAGAGAATCGATTAATGACCACGAAGACACAGTCATTCCCATGCTTGGTTGAAGGTAGACTGGACATGTAATCCATGGAGATGGACTCCTAAATCCTATTTGGAGTAGGCAGAGGGGTGTATAGCCCCTGTTTATTGATGTCAATCTTGGAAATGGCTTAGGCAGTGCAAGATATAATATACTTGTGGACATCTTGTTGAAGCTTCGACCAATAAAAATGCTTTTGCAGTACTACCATTGTTTTTTCTACACCAAAATTTCTTTCTACCTAAATGTAATGAGCTTTCCAGATCAACTTTGCATGCCCTCTTACAGGAATACAAAGATGGTTGAGATGGCATAGCAATCCATCCTGGAGATGAAATTCTAGAACTATTTTTCCTGCACTCAATGTTTGATAGGAAACACAAAATTCAAAGTCAGTATTGTATAAATGTGGTGATCTGGACATCTCATGGCCACAAGAGTTAAGAAATTTGGTTAGTGCCACAACCATGGGCCGACTAAGGAAATCCGCGACATGGTTGGTGCTTCCCTTCTTGTACTTTATGTTCAAGTGGAATTGTTGTAGGTACGTGGACCACTTCTGATGGAAATCATTCAGTAACTTTCCTTGTGTCTGGACAAATTCTAGAGGCTTGTGATTAGCGTGGATGATTGTTTCCTTCCCTATAATGTAATTATTCCACTGTCGACATGCTTTCACAATAGAGTACATATCTTTATCGTAGGTGGGGTATCTATGAACAACATCAGAGTGTGTTTCACTATGATAGGATACTAGATTCCCATGCTAAGTGAGGATTGCACTGATAGCATAATCTGAAGTATCTATCTCAATCTCAAATGGTTGTTGCAGGTATCACAGAATAAGGTCTGGTGTTGAGTAGAGGCATAATTTCAAGTCCTTGAATGATTTATGTTGGGATGAAACCCACACAATATTGGCCTTTTCTCCATCCTTGGTCACCTGGCTTAGGGCCCAAGCGATATGAGAGAATCCCAACACAAATCGACGGTAGGAGTTGGAGAGGCTCGAGAAGCTGTGAAGCTTGGTCATTGTCTTTGGGGCCAGCTAATGGCGGATGACCTAGATATTGGTTAGATCTACATACACACCTTGATCATCCACAATGTATCACAAATACTTTATTCTCGACATGTCGAAGGAAATCTTCTCCAAATTGGCATATAAGTTGTGTTGTCACAGGGTTCCCAAGACCCGTTGAATATGCTTCAAATGTTCATCCCAAGTTTTGTTAAAGATGAGGATGTCATCTAGATATATGACCATAAAGGAGTTTGTGAATGGCCACAATATGTCATCCATCATCTTCATGAATGTCATCGGGGCATTATTCAAGCCGAAAGGCATGACCAACCACTCGAACATACCTTCTTTAGACTTAAAGGTTGTATTCCATACATCAGTTTGCTTAATCAACACCTGGTTGTAGCTAGACTTTAGATCAATCTTATTGAAAAACTTGTCTATCTTTAGCTGATAGAGAATATCATAAATCTAGGGGATTGGGTACCGGTTCTTGATTATGATCTTGTTCATGGAAATGTAACCAATACAGTGTCACCATGTCTTGTCCTTCTTCTATACCAGAACAATTGGGCTCCTAAAAGATGAGGAGTTTGGTCTGATGTAGCCCTTTAGAATTAGATCTTGGATCTGGAATTTGATTTCTTCATTCTCCATAACAGAACACTTGTATAAAGGGTCGTTAGGAAGAGAAGCACTGGGTGTCAAATCAAATAAGTGCTTTACTTGATAGTGCACAGGCACCACACTAAGTGAGGAAAATATGTCTTTTTTCTCCTCTACTATCTTGTCCACCTGATGTTAATATGGAGAGATACCTCGTGTAGAGGTTTTGGAAGTTGCAGTGACCTTCTGTTCACCTTCCGACTGAACTATAAAAAGGAAAAATCTCCCAATCCGAGAGACCAAATTTCTACATTTCTTCACATCAAAGAGACTGTAGTATTTGGGACTGCCTTTGGTACCTTGTAGAGTTGATCTCCTGATCGAGGTGGATACTGGTGGCCACCCACCTATTCCAATTGGCTCCTCTTGACAATTTTTAGTTCAACACGTTCTTTTGTACTTCTTTGTAATTGTGGGTCTAACACTTCCAAGGCTGTCTAAATCCCTACACATCTTCTAGGTGGATACAGGTGGCCTCTCACCTAATCCAAATGGCTTATTTTGTATGTTTTCATATCATCACATCTTGTTATACTTCCAGGGCCGTTTGGATCCCTAAACAATTTTTTTTGGTTTGCCATAGTCAAACTATAAATAGAGTCAGATTTTGACGACGTAACGTGTAGTTCTCTGAAAGACCTTTCCAACGGGCTATCATGTGCCTAAATCGAAGGTCGTATGAAAAAGTTATGACCTCGGGAAGTTGAGGTGCCAACTTACACATATGGGCCCACATAATTTTTGGCATTTAATATCCTAGGGTTAGGTTTTTGTATGTATAGGGTTTTGACATTCATGAGTAATATAAAAAAGGCCTCTGGAGCCTCATTGTAATCATTTTTCTCAGACGTATGCGTGCAATAGCCACATCTCTTCTCAGATATAGCTACCACCATTTGAGCAAGTGTTTCAAGTCTGCAGTTTTACAATTTCAGCCTATTTCATTTATTCAATAGAATATATTGTTCACTTGATATTTGTGTTGTTTTTCATATCTCTATGCTTATTGTATTCATTTTTTTAATCAGTTTGTTCCACTCCTAAATCTAGATCATCTCCCAAAGTAATAATGACACTACGAGGCCTAGATTCATAAACAACACGACGCTTTCACATATATGGTTTTCCTAAAAAAACATCAAAAACTTCAAAGGGGGTGAAATCACACAATACCTCATCTTTGAAGGGTTTGATGTCATAGTGTAGGAAACATTGTTGGCTGGCATAGATGTCTCGCCCCTGGTTGAGCCAACCGATGGTGTATGGTTGAGGATGCAATGTTGTTGTCAAGTTCAACCTCTTGACGACCTTTGATGAGATTAGATTCTTATGGCTACAATTTTCAACAACGAAATGGAGTGGGGTCCCCTTCACCCACATAAATGAGTGGAAGAGGGGATCCCCTTCTTCATGCTCCTTTGGTTCCTTTAGCTGGACTTTTGTGGTAGCGATGGTGACATTGGGTTGTATGTCAATGACTTGTTTTCCCTTTTCTGGTTTTAAATCAGAGTTTGGGTTAGCATCTGACCCTGAGGATTTCATGTCAACCAACAATGACTATTTGGAGTGAAATTAATCAGTATTGTGCTAAGGTATTTTGTATAACTCAAACCACTTTCTAGTGTCCTTCTTCAACTTCCCATTACCCTTCTTTGTTGATGGCTTGGATTGGTTTTCCTAGGAATGGTCATCCTTGCTCTATCCTTTTCCCCGGGAGTTAGGTCCACCCTTACCATACTTCAGTTGTTGTGTATTTGTAGACCCGAACTCCCTTTTGTTCTGTTGCTTAAATTTCTACTCAATTTTGATGGCATATCGATAAGTGGCCCCCAATTGCGAGATTCTCGGAACCTCCATTTTGGTTTGGATGTACATGTGTAGAAACCCATGATATTTTAGAACCAGATGGAACTTGAAGTATTTTATACCCATCTTGGTGCGCAAGGTATGGAAGGTATTTGTGAACTCCAACATTGTTTGGCCCCTTTCTTAACGCAGTGTGGTCCATCTCGTGTATTGGTCATCATAGTTTCCAACAGGGTAATATTTTTCCTTGAGGGAATCAACAAAAGCCACCCAAATGGGTCCTGGCCCAAAAATTGAAGACTCATCCTAAACATATTGCTCACAATAAGTCTCCCACCAATCTCTCACATGGGGAATGGCCTTAAGGAGTGCTTAGGTGATTTTTTCAGTGTTGGAAATTTTTTGGACAAAGAAATAACCCTCTAGCATATTTAACCATTTTCCTAAAGAGTTGGTGTGTATATGTAATTCAAACAAAGGGATATCAAAGTTAAATTGTACCTTAAAGTGTGTCACACCTATGAAGTGATTGTTGGTTGAAGGTGCCTACACAGTTGTCGACAATAGTCGAAGGATCTGGGAAAAATTATCCATCATCTCTTTCCTCTATCGCAGGAGGGATTTCTTGAGAAACAGTTTGATATGATGTCCTAATCTGTCATCCCTCTTTTCTTCTACCATGGGAGGTTGCTTGGGTGGGAGAGAGTGGTTTTCCTCAAGAGAAACAAGCTCGAGACCCAAATCTCTATACCTTGACCTTGTCGGGAACATGCACTAAGAATGACAAGGAGAAAACTGCTCTGATACCACCGATACAAATTATTTTGAGAATGACATGAAGACATAAATATAACAAATATATAACAAGGAGATACACATAGATATTGAAAGGAACACAATAATACAGTAAAACTCAAATTCTACTAATGATTGTTTGGAATACAAAAGACTGTAAAATGCAAAGCACACAAGCTAGCTAGAATGGTGGTAGCTTATCTCTAAAGAGAGATGTGTCGTCTACTCTCATTCACAAGAAACTGATTATAATGAGGCTCCAAAGGCATTTTTAACATAAAGCATAAATGAGAAAACCCTAAACAACCAAAACCCTATCTCGGAAGATGAAATGCCAAAAGGTTTGTGGGCCCCGATGGGGTAGTTGATACATCAACTTCCCGGGGGCACAAATTTTGCATACGATCTCCATTTGAGGTGCTCGGTACCCTATCAGAAAGGTATATCCGAGGAATGCACATTCTGAATGGCCCAATACATTCCAACAAAGATCTATTAGGCACTGCCAAGTCAAAAAAAATGTCGTTTAGGGCCTCAAAATGACCTTGGATGTTTGGGACCCAAAAAACTACCAATATAGAAACAATAATTTGAGCCAGTGGAATAGGTGGACCACCATCGATGTCCACCTAGATCAAAATATGACATGTAGTATTCCCCTCCCACAATTCCTATGGTAGATTTTGTTACCACTTGAAAGTGCATGTCTTATTTCACATTTTCATGGGATTTCTTCTCTTTCCAAGTGCAACATAATATATTTGGATTTCAATGGTAGTTAATGTGGGGAGATATTTTTGGGTCATGCACCTTTTTCTATCTTGCTCAGGTACCTTTCATCATAGAGGGGAAGACCAAAGTTGTTGAGGGGTATTGTTTATTTGAGGGAGGAAGATGAACCCATGGATTAGAGAAACACTTGCTAATGAGGGAATTCCCTACCTTGTTGGAGGCCCAAAGCATGAGATGTGGTAAGGAAATGAAGTTAATGAGAACAAAGGTGAAAATTCCCTATTTGTAAAGATACCATGTGGCACTAAAAATTCACCTAGCATGGCCAAAGGCCCACTTAATGTGGAAGGCCTACTTCAAGGAGGTGGCTAGAGCATGACACGAGGTGAGAAGGGTCAAGATAACTTGAATGGGGGAGATTTAGTGTATTTGTAGGTCTATTTGACCTTTTAAAATTTCATTGGGGCATTACACATTATTCGAGGTGAAGTTCACATGTTTGGAGGCATATTTCACCTTTGAGGTATTTTGGGTGAAGGCATTTTGTTCGAGCATTTTCTACATATTTGGAGGAGATATATTTTAATGAAGACATGCCATGTGGAATCATTGAAATGGTCCAAATAATCAAATGAATAATACATGCACAATTTAATATGATCTCATGGAACATAAAGATGACAAGTGGTAGTGGACCCATTAAAAATGGGAAAAGGGTCCCAACTTAAAAATAGACATATAAGGGATAAAACAAGGCATAATTTCATGGAGGAGAGGAGAATTGGAGTTTGAGAGCCCTGAACATGGATGGGGAGGTGCACTAGGGTTGAAAGAGCCCTAAAATCTTGGAAAATGTACCTCTTAGCTATTTAATTTTTGGGATCATGTGCTTCCTACMTAAATGCACATATTTCTATAGTTTTCTATAGTTTTTCCTTTTGATCCTTTTTTTGTTCTTTGGATTTAATGAAGCATACAATTAGGATATCTGTCAAGTGAGTCTATGCTTATAAATGCATTGCATGGATCCATTTCTACCATTATCAACATCATTTTTGTGGTCATGTGCTTCCTACCCTAAATGGATATATATTCCAAAGTTGTTAAATATATTATAGATATTTTGTAGTTTTTCCTTCGTTAAGTATCTTTTGGTGTCTGTCTACCTATGCATTTATATTTTTTGCTATTTTGGCTCTTTCTATGGTTATTCTAAGTCTTTTAATCTAGAAAGGCCCAAAATAACCCTTTAAGACCTTGGGAAGGGGTTACTAATGGCCTTAACTTTTTTATCTTAAAAACATTATGATGATTTGGTTCTTTTGTTAATCTCTCGATCATTCTCATACTATATTCATTCTCAAATTACCTTGTATCACCAATTTTGGGTATTACTTGCTTTCGGAGTAGCCTTTATTAGGCTAATCTTGGATCATTTTATTGTGTTATATTTCAAAATGAATCTTTATTGGAATTCCTTTCATCAATATATTTGGTGCTCTTATAATATGACTTTTCATTAATGTCGTGTCTATAGTGTTTTTACAATGAAGTCTACAATCATGTTACATCAAAGATTCTTCCATGGGGTTTTTCCTTTCATCTTTATTTATTCTTGATATATTCTTGGTAATGTGCTCTTAATGGAAGCCATTTGAATTTTTATAAACTTCTTCAAAGATTAGTCTTTTCGACATTGGAAAGTCTTCCATCATAGATTTTACTTAAATGGCTTGTTTTTCAATTTTCTGATCCAGATTGGATAATTTTATTGTTTTTCATCTATCACAATGCATTCATATTGGAAAAAATTAGAGGAATCAACTTGCAAGATCATTTTAACGACAAGTCCCATTTTGGAAAATTGGGATTTGAAACCTTTCTGAGCCATTTTGAGGCATCAAATGACTTTTTTTGGGGTAAAAACTTTCACATGTTTATCTCAAACCCCTTGACAATATTGAGCACACTGATACCTTACCAACGGTCCAAACATTGTGTCAATCATAGATTGTATGCAAAAGTTATGCAACCTACCGTGTTGGCCACCATGCTACGAGTGGATGCCACATCAACCCCCATTACTCACTCATATGGGGATAGCCACATATGGAATTCCAAGAATATTTTAGAAGGTCCAAAAAATTATCATGATTAAGGTTTGAGGAAGTCAAAAACCTATGCTTAGGTTGTTGGGTGATGTTAAATACTGGGTCTCTAGGAAGAGAAGGGGTTCCATTCTTTAGCATTGTATTTGTTCCATAGTTGAGAAAATAACCTAGGAGTGGTATTTTGAGAGCATAATAGAGGAGGAGAGATACTATAGAATCCATACAAGCCGTAGTGTCAAAGACAACTCCATAGAGAGTTCCTCTTTATTTGTACTTTCATTTGAAGAAAATAGAGCAGAGCAACCTCACCTTCTAGCTGGGTTTTCTCCCGTATTGGGTTTCTCGGGTTATATATCGTGTTTATTTGTGGATGGTGTGTGAGTATCTATTTATGTTCTCTATTTTTTTCTTTTCGACTATTTCATACATTTTAAGTAGAAAACTAGTAATTAAAGAACTTGAGATCTAAAGGAAATTAATCGTCATAGTAAGGATTTCAGTATTTTATTAGATTTGTTGTGAAAAACTTTCCAGTGGAATATCCACTATAGTTTATAGACTATTGGTATCAAATCATGTTTTCTTGGGGTATTTGTGGAAGTCTCATGAATCTAGGAATAAATTTAATAATAAAGTCACATAACCGTAGCCATGGCTGATGAGTCTGTTCATAACATCCCTTGAGATCCAACAAAGGAGAGATTTGTGAGGCTAGAAGAGAAAATCATGGACAACAATATGTCCCACTTCATGGTGGCTCTAGTAAGAAATCTCAGACCATTTGGAGAAGTTGGAGGCTTGAACTCAGAGATTATATCATAAGGGAAATTGTGGGATAATGAAGGTCCAGGAAAGGAGTCACAGAAAGAACACGACAAAGAGCAGTTGAGTTCCAGTACCATAAGCGCTTCAAGGTCTTTATTCAATATGGAAGCAAAACTGGAAATAAATCCATACCAAGGTGATATATATGCATTAAAATTGAATCATTGGTTGCATCAAATAAAATTGTATTTCAACATTCAATATATAGATGAAGAACAAAATATATAATTTTCTAGACTAATATAGGGTCATGCTTTAACCTAGTGGGAAATCCATACAGAAACACTTAGGCTAAAAGGTGATCTGCCAATAACTAGGTGGGAGGACTTAAAAACCCTCATCAAGTCCCATTTATACCCTATCAGGAATGTAGAGGACCAATGGATCCCATGGCAATACTTCAAGCAGAAGTAAGGGGTGAGTGTACTGGAGTACACCTCAGAGTTCAGAAAGATGACCATCATGTTGGGTGTTAACACCTACTTTTCTCTACATTGTTTTGCTCCTTATTCATTCCTACTTGTTACTTCAAAGTTAGTATAAGTTATAGATCATTATCATTATTTTGGTAAAGGTTCGATAACTTATATTACTAAGGATTAAAATAATGTTAGTTTTGTGAGAAGGGGACAAAATGAATCCTACACATGTCTAAATGATTACTTGGTGACATCACTTGGCTTCAAATATTTTCATTTGAGACATAAGTCATGTAAACATCCATTATTTATGATTATTTAACTTAGAAGGATGCCATTTCAAAGTCTATTCATTCCAAGAAAGCAAAAGGGACAAATCTGACCGAGCGCTACATGAACTTCCACATGTCATTGGTTGTGATCGTTTCAAGTACCTTGGAGAGTCATGGAGGTTGTGGATTGTACTGCAGATTTCATGTGTATGCAAAATAATTAGCAAGTACCAGTTTTCAGCCATAACATGCGAATATGGGTGGTCTTTTATACACGTTAGTTGTACAGAGGGTTACACGAATATGGTTTTTCAAACAACATATTTTCAAAACTGGCGCATTGTTCATTACCCGCAACAGCTGGTTGGTTTGAATTGACACTCATACAGTAGGCAAATCCCCTATTATTCTCATCACATAGCAGACATATCCCTTCTTCATAGCCAAGAGTCTAGTCTTTTAGTTGCAGATGTGCTTATGGGCAAGGGTGGACATGTGAATAGGAAAGAACCTGAAGGGCCTGAGATCATGGAAGCTTATGAAGATAGTTGCCACATTTTCGATCGGGCAGGCTAGTACATTGTTTGCACTAAGTTGTATGGTCACCATTACGCTACAACTAAGGAATTCACTGATATTTTTAATGGAAAATGGGCCTGATTTCCAAACTTGGTCATGCAGGTTACAAAGGATTCCATAGCATCTTCTTGCAACCTCCCGACTGATGGTGAAAGATGGTTTAAAAATAAACTAATTACACAAGAAGATGTAAACTAGTTTCTGAAACCCGAACACAAAGACCCCAATTGGGCCAAAGGAATTCTCAGGGATTGGATTGTTGATGAATGGATGGAAGCCTTTCTCATTCTTAAAATATTCATCACTTGTGAGGGGCATCATTTTGTCGTCTTTCTATTTCATTTATGATTTCTGCTTCATCTGACAGGAATTAAAATGATGAATATTCCCTATTATTTCTTGAGGGATCTCAACAAGATGGATATGAAGGTCCAAGCTAAACCCAAGACCCCTCCTCACAGAATCTATCATTAGAGCTTGATCAAATTAATTGTCAAGGCCGAGCTGGGGAAATTGCAGAAGAATTGGGACCAATGTTTAATCCAGTCGGGTTTTGAAAAGAAAGTTCATCCACTTTTTGTAAAATCACATGAGAAGGTTTCTAAGCCTGAAAAAGGAACTTCATCTAGTGCCATTCAAACAACCACTTCAAAGAATATAAAGAGAGAATCTTGTGTTAAGACTCCATATGAACATGTGGAAGCTCCTCCAACTAGCCAGGAAGAAGATGCAAGGTCTTCTCGCATCCTAGGTGGAGGTAAGCATCCTTTTCTTTTTTCATAGAAGACCTACTCTAGAAGAAGTCAAAGACAAGTTAAACCTAGGGTATTGGGAGAGGATAAAAAAATTGAGACAACAGAGAGATTGATAGAGCCTGTACAACCTAAAGACCATTCCCCAAAGGTCATTTCTCCCAACTTAAGCTCCTATGAAGAAGATGTTTCTCAATATAAAATTGTAATGCGAAAGAGGGGTACCAAGCCTCAAAATAAGTTCAGGTTGAAGTCTAAAGTAGTGAATAAACCTGCCATCACAAAGAAGTTTATCATCATCGATGAAGATCCTATTAAACCTATTGGAGAGACATCTATAAGAAAAAAAACCCATGTCACTGGGAAAAGACTAAATAAAAAGACTATCACTAAGAAAAATAGAGTTCCTAGCAAGAAACATGGTAAAAAGGATATGAAAATCCTAAACCCTAAGATTGGATTTGAAGGGAATGAGCCTAACCATATGAATACTCGATCTCAATCTAAGCATACCAGAAATGATAGCTTAGAATTGTTGGTAGAAGCAACTTCCTCAATCTTGCATAGAAATCTATCAATTGAAAAACACATTTTTGAGATTAAAAGTAATGGATGATGGAAAAATATTTTTGTTCCCCGTGTCTAAGGTATCATGATCCTTTTTGTCTATGAATAGCTACAACCCAGGCAAAGGAAGGATTTTAAAACATGTGGGACTATTTTTTTGGAAGGTTGCTACAAGAAGTTCCCACAACCACACCCCAAAAAATAGGGTCGCTACAGGAACACCTGTAGCACACGATTTTGCTGGTTAACTTGCCTAGTTTCATAATTTTGTAACAAAAGAAGGGTGTACCTATTCTAGAATCCTATGGAGCATGTCATGAAAGCTATACACCTTTTATGGATCTAAAATTTGTATTGGAATATGAAGATATATGCAGATTGGGCACCAGGATTGAGTAGTCAAAGGTTGAATTCACATTGAATTTTGAAGATTAGATGTATCTGGGAAGGATTAAGAGGATTCTACAATGATACCATCCGAATGGAGAAAATAACAAGATAAGAGTATTTTATGAAAGGTTGTTTCCTTGATCCTAGGAGATTTTTGTAAAACTGTTATTTTTTTGTATATCAGCAGTCAAAGGTAGAAATTCGTTTTAAGTTTTTGTAGGGATTAGTTTTGAGTTGTCCCTGATAGTCAAGATCGACCTTAAGTACATGTAAATAATTCAAAACACTATATATCAAATGATGTAGAAGAAGAAAGGGTTGAATCCATGTTTTGGCTTGATATTGTATTGTTAAAAAATGTTTTGATCTATATTGCATGTGTAAAGATTTTAGTTAGTAATGAAATTGGTGGTTAGTATGTTATTTCTCATTGTTTATCATCCTCACATTTTCCTCTGAATACGTTTGTGTCAAGAAGGTTTCTTTAACTGATTTTATTAATCTTTACCACATGAATGTTTTCTCCTTATATCTTATTTAGAATGAATTCTAGATAAAGGTTGTTCTTTTGCTGCATAAACACATTATAGACAAGATTTGTTACTTGTTTATTTATCAGTCTTTGTTTTCCCCTTTCTCTCTATCATATCAGTTAATATTTAAACCTATAGCCATCAATTTTGTTTACCTAATTTGCCGCACTTAGGTAATTGGTCTTAACAGATCTGATTGTTATTCCTTTTTCAAATCAAGCAAGGATTTATCCATCTTAAAACCCCTTTTTTAACATTTTGAAACAAGGTGTGGTAGGCTCGTTCCTAAAATCAGTCTAGGAACAACTTCTAAGTGCTAACATCTTTTGGCATCGTTTCTGGGGAACAAAGAACAAAGTGATTTTCCCTGGGTAGAACGACATAAGTTTATAGATCTAGTTGTAGATGGTGAAACTATAACTAGGCATAAGTTGACTGCAATATATTTTCACTGGCGACTCCACATTAGACACTATGGCTCCAAAGAGAAAGGGGACTATATCCCATCCAGAATATCCCAATGTTCTTGTTGTTTCAGAACCTGAGAAGATCCTAAAACAATCCAAATCTCTCAAAAAATTATAAGTAGAGAAATTGTTTCTTTTACCTCCTTTTGAAGAATCCACCTCGGAGAAAGAGGAATTTGTATAACCAGAATCCTTTTACACACCCTATACTGAGAGTAGATACAAATATGAGGAAATCTTTGAATTCCATGAAGACACATATTACCCTCCCTTAGAAAAGATCTTAATCCTTGAATAAGTTCAAGAAGAGAAACCTAATCTTAGCCTCCAAGTTAATATCCTTGGTGCTGAAAAACTTGCTGAAGAAATTCTCTAGTCATCTCCTAAGATTCAATTGGTGAACATTCCTAAACTCTCATCACTGAAATCCTCACATACAAATCAACATTTAGGTGGTCAAACAATGGCTGGTGCAACACCTCCCAATCCAATGGATGCTATCATGGCTGCCAAATATGCACCTTTGGTATTGCCAAATAATCTTCATCCTCTCCTAGGAAATGATTACATGAAGTACCTTCCAAGGTTTGACAATGAAGGGGAAACAACTACAGAGGAGCATTTAACTGTTTTTTATTCCTTTGTTGACATTTTTTAAGTGGATTATGATGATGTGTGGATGAGGCTTTTTGTTCAAATTTTAGATGGAGAGGTGAGGAAGTGGTTCAAGAACCTTAGAGATAACTCTATTACCACCATCACAGACCTTGATGCCATCTTCTTGAGAAAGTGGGGTGATAAGAAAGATGATTTGTATTACATGAAAGAATTCAGAAATATCCGAAGAAAGAATGGCAAATCTGTCTCTAAATTCTCTCAGAGATTCAATCAGATGTACTAGAAAATACCAGATGATATCAGACCAGTTGAAAGGTTAACAAAGGTCACTTATGTTAATTCCTTTGATGCTGATTTTTGTTTACTTCTTAGGGAAAGAAGACCAAACATTCTTACTGATATGAAATATTCAGCTCTTGAAGTTGAATCCAATATTATAGCATCAGAACAACTGAAGAAGAGATCAGATAAAGGAAAGCTAAAAGAAGAATATAAGTCTTCTGCATCAAATACTAAAAATCCGAAGATTTCCTTGGAAATATGGCAAGAAAGGAGGAAATGTCGTCTGAAATGTCTAAACTTAGATTGGAAAAAAAGAAACGAAATGCACCTCAAGAAGGAAATCAGAACACAAATCAATATAGAAGGCCTTATAACCCTCAGATCATGCAGAGGGATAAGAAGAATAATAATGATAAGAAAATCCAGACACCTCTGTAGAATAATTACATTGAAGAAACTCAAGAAGTTGAAGATGTAGATGAACATCTGGATATTCATTTGTTTGGAGATGAGATTGATCTCAGTCACCTAACACATAATGAATATGAAGATTCATTAAATTCACAGGCCGAGGGAAGTCCATATAATATGCTTTGTAATACATATCAACAAGGGTACAATCTTAGATCAAAATCTGCTCCTTAGAAAGACAAATATGCTCCTCAGAAAGATAAACTTGTTGTCCCAGCAGTACAGACAGGAAACAAGAATCCTAAAATAAAGCAAGTACATCTAGCTATGAAAGTATCATCTCCAGAAGAAGAAAAGTTCTCATCTCCTTTTAGCCTAGAACATGAGATAAGTAAGATCAAAATTCATATTCCTCTGATATAATTGGTTAAAAAAAATTCTTATTGGAGTCTGATTTTGAAATTGTTACATCCTTCTTTTGTTGTCGATCCTATTACTAATGTTATTAATCTCCAAGATGAAAAACCCACTATTGTCTTAGGGCCAATTGTAGAAGAGGGGGATGACTCCACTCCTCCTTTTTATGTCTCATTAAATGTTCATGAAAAAAATCTTCATAACTTCCTGTTAGATTCTGGAGCCTCTATAACCTTATGCCAAAGGTTGTCATGGAAGAACTGGGGTTATAAATCACTAAAGCATACCTTGATCTCTTGTCTTTTTACTCTAAAAATATTAAATGCTTGGGGGTTATCAAAGACCTTGGTGTTTCATTATCTCAAATCCCAGCCAAAAGTTTAGTCATGGACATAGTTGTAGTTGATAACCCTCCTAGGTTTGGTATGATCTTGTCCAGATCTTGGTGTAAGAAGCTTGGGGGATCTCTTCAAATGGATATCTCTTATGCCACTATACCTGTGTTTGGAGGAAAATTTAGATGACTCTATTGTGAGGCTCAATTGACATATATTATCAGTGACAATGATCATTATGTAAATAGTCCTATCTATGCAGTTGATGTGGATTTGGGATCTTCTATATTCCATATTGATAATTTTGTCCAATAGTCTTTTCCTTTGACAAAATCAGCTACTGCCCCACAGTCTGCTAAAAATAAAAATCTGCTATGGAAATTATACTTTGATGGAGATTCATCCAGAGAACGTGCAGGAGTAGGAGTAGTGTTGATTTCTCCTAAACATGAAGTCATTACCCTGTCTTACAAGTTAGAATTTGATACAACAAATAACATTGCAGAGTATGAGGAATTATTGTTAGGTCTCAGGGAAACCGAAGAAATGAAAATTCAACATTTGAAGGTGCATGGGGATTCTGAACTCATTGTACAACAGGTTAGAAATGTATATCAGACAAATAATATTGGGTTGAAAGACTACATAAATGTGGTATGGGACGTTGTTGAAGCATTTTTTCTGTCTTTTAATATTTTACATATTCCAAGAAATCAAAATGAGCAGGTTGATTCATTGGCTGTGGTAGTAAGTACTTTCAAAATTCCTTTTCCCCCAAAGTTGAAATATGAGGTTGAGGTTAGGCACATGCCATCTATTCCAGACAATGTCAAGCATTGGAGAGTGTTTGAGGAAGATTATGAAATAAAAATGTTCATTGAAGCTGTAGATGATTTTTCTTCAATTCATATTGATCAAGATGAAGATTTGGATAAGGATAACCAGAATTTTCATTTTCATAATATGATTGTTGGGCATAAGATTTTGCAATTGCCTACTAACCATATTCCAAAATGCCTTGTACCTCTCGAAATATTTTTTTATCATAATGATATTCCTGTGAAGCTTCCTGATCCAGAAAAAAAGAAGCATAGGTGATTGTTCGTAATCTTGGGACTGCTGCAAATCCCAAGCATGTCAAATTATCAAAATTCCTATCAGCAAAATACCGAGATAAATATGAAGAATTGTTGAAGGAATTCATTGATATTTTTGCATGTCAATATGAATATCTTAGGATCTTTGATGAAAATTTCATTCAACATAAGATACCCTTGAAAGAGAATGTAAAACCTTTCAAGCAAAAATTAAGGCAGATTAATCCTCTCTTATTACCCTTTATGGAGAAGGAAGTAAAGAAACTTTTAGATGCTAATATCATTGTACCCTTGAGGTACTCTGACTAGATAGAAAATGTGGTGCCAATGAGAAAGAAGAATGGTGAAATCAGACTTTGTGTCGATTTCATAGATCTGAACAGTTGTTCCTGAAAAGACAACTATCCATTGCCCAAAATGAAACATATATTGTAGAGGGTGGTAGGATCTAGAAGGTTGTCTATGATTGATTTTTTCTCTAGATACAATCAAGTAGTTTTTCATCCAGATGACATGGAGAAGACTACATTCACAACACCTTGGGGTACTTTTATGTATGCTCAGATGCCTTTTAGTTTGATGAATGCTGGGGCCACTTTTCATCGAGCCATGGATATTGCCTTCGTGGGAGAAAAGGATAAGTTTGTGGTAATCTATTTGGACGACATCACTGTATTCTCTAACTCTAATGAGGAGCATCTTCATCATTTGAGACAAGTATTTCTAAAGTGCAGAAGGTATGGTATTTCTTTAAATCTAAAAAAGTCTCATTTTGCTTTAGAACAAGGGAAATTGCTTGGGAATATTGTTTGTGCTGATGGAATTAAAATTGATCCTGATAGAGTGATAGCCATTCAAAAGCTTTATATCCCTAGAAATAAGAAGGAAAATCAGTCTTTCCTTGGGAATATAAACTTTCTCATAAGGTTTATTCCCAACTTTGTTGAATTGGTCAAACACATAGTTGACATGTTGAAGAAAGGTAGTGAGATCAAATGGAGAATGAAAGCCAAAGACTCTTTCCAGTCTATTAAGTAGGCTATTTCAGATTCCCTTGTTTTGATTAGCCCTGATTTTGAAAAACAGTTTCTSATTTTTTCTTTTGCATCTCAAGATACTTTAGCAACTGCTCTTTTCCAGAAAAATTCTGAGGGTTTTGAACAACCCATTGCATTCTTCAGCAGGGCACTTTGAGATGCTAAGTTAAAATATGATATTATGGAGAAGTAGGCTTTTTCTTTGGTTAAAGAATTGAATTATTTTAGAGTTTATGTGTTGCATTCCAAATTCATTGCATATGTAACATCTAGTGCTATTAAAGACATCTTGACTCAGCTAGACATTGATGGAAAGAGAAGTAAATGGATAACTAAGCTATTGGAATATGACATGGATATCAAGCCTACCAAGTTAGTCAAAGGACAAGGATTAGCCAAGCTGCTAGCTGATTCAAAGTGCAGAGCTCTGGGAGTTGACTACATTTGTAATAATTCAGGAAATTCACATCCTCAAACCAATAATTCCCAAGTAAATGAAAGGATTGTTGAATTAGAATGGTACAAAGATATCCTTTGTTTTCTGAAGAATTTCCAAGCTCCCCTAGGAATGGATAAGTCCAAAGTAAGATCCCTGAAACTCAAATTAGTTAAGTATTGTGTAAATAATCAAACTTTGTTTTGGAGAGATCCGTTTGGATTTTTACTAAGGTGTCTTGATGAAGAAGAAGCACATAGGGTCATGTCATCACTTCCGGAAGTCCATTGCATATAAAATTCTCAGGGTTGGGTATTATTGGCCTAGTTTGTTTTCTGATATTTGTGTAAAGGTTAGAGCATGTGAGAAATGCGAAAGGTTTGATGGAAAATAGAATCTTAAGTCCTTACCTCTCAAACCTGTAAAAAATTTTGCACCTTTCCAATAGTGGGATTTGGATTTCATAGGTGAGATCCACCCTCCATCTAGTGGCCTACACATATGGATTTTGAAAACTACAGATTACTTCACGAAGTGGATTGAAGTTGTACCTACAAGGATGGAAACTGCCAAGGTAATTATAAGTTTTTTTGAAGAGAATATTTTGTCCAGATTTGGCTGTCCAGAAGTGATCATTACTGATAATGCTGCAGCTTTCAAATCCACTAACATGGTAAAATTTTGTGAGGAATATGGCATTTATCTTAGGCATTTTACTGCCTATTACCCATAGGGTAATGGTATAGCTGAATCATCCAATAAAAGCATGGTCAAGATCATTAAAAATATTTTGGAAGATAGTAAGAGAACTTGGGATTCAAAATTGAAAGATGCCTTGTGGGATAATCGTATCAGCACAAAGAGAGCGATTGGAACCTCACCTTTTCAGTTAGTGTATGGAATGGAAGTAGTATTTTTAGTACAACTTTCTTTTCCAGTTGTAAAGTTGTTGTAGGAAATTGAAATTGAACCCAATGATGCTATCAAAAGGATTTTCCAAATTATAGAATTGCAGCAAGCAAGAGAGAAACTTCTGGAGAAGGCACATCAACAACAACATAAGATTAAGGAGACTTTTGACAGAAAAGAGAAAATAGAGCAGTTCTTGCCCAGGGATTTGGTCTTGAAATGGGATGCTCGCAAGGAAGATCATCAGGGAAGTTTGATATCCTGTGGACATGTCCATTTAGAGTGGAAAACGTTTTGGATAACAACACTTTCCTATTGCAGAATTTGGAAGATGAAGAGGTTTTTTGTGGCCCAGTAAATGGGCATTTTATGAAGAAATTATTTTACTAATGTCGTTGGTGGCCAGAAAGTCATTGTACATATCAGTGTGGTGTGGTAGTTAGGAAATAAAGACTCCATATCCTAATGGAGCAATGTTGCTTTTATTATTTCAGTTTTCAGAAATTGTTTTTATTTTTACAATCTGATACGTTTTTTTATTTTTTTTAAATAAAATTTGTCCAGAGCTCAGGAGATGGAACAACACATTTTGCAAATAAGTATGCCTTGAAGCTCAAAGGATCAAAAGGCACATGTCTACTCAAAGTTCTTGGATTTTCACAGGGAAAACTCCATCCCCCATGGAGCCATTGTTAGCACCTACTTTGTTCTACATTGTTTTACTCATTCATACCTACTTGTTACTTCAAAGTTAGTATAAGTTATAGATATTTAGAATTATTTTGTTAAAGGTTCCTTAGATTATATTAATAAGGATTAAAATAATGTTAGTTTTGTGAGAAGGGTACAAAAGGAATCCTACACATGTCTAAATGATTACTTGGTGACATCACTTGGCTTAAAATCTTTTCATTTGAGCCATAAGTCACGTCAGAATAAATTATTTATGATTATTTAACTTAGTAGGCTGATATTTCAAAGTCTATTCATCCCAAGAAAGAAAAAGGGACAAATCTGACTGAGCACTACATAAAATTCCACATGTCATTGGTCAAGATCATTTCAAGTACCCTGGAGAGTCGTAGAGATTGTGGATTGTATTGCAGATTTCATGTGTATGCAAAACAATTAGGAAGTAATATTTTTTAGCCATAGCATGCGAATATGGATGGTATTTTCTACACGTTAGTTTTACATAGGGTTACACAAATATGAATTTTCAAACAACATATTTTCAAAATTGGTGCATTGTTCGTTACCTGCAACAATTGGTTGGTTTGAATTTGCACTCACACAGTAGAAAAATCCCCTCTTATTCTCATCACACAAAAGATAGATCCCTTCTTTGTAGCCAAGAGTCTAGTATTTTGGTCACA